>BPLR01011873.1:0-50689 GCA_021605095.1 Caerostris extrusa | reverse complement strand
AGTTACGTATTACATATTGAATAATTAAGATATGTTAATACATTATAAATATATTATATAGGTAAAAAGAATTTTTAACGATATAGCATAATATTTAATTGAGGTAGGCAAATTTTTATGGTGAATCTTAACTTTATTCAAACTAATTCAATATATAATTTCTGTAGCAGGATTTCGCCCTTTATATGGCTTTATTAAAATAAAGATTTCTTATAATTAGTTTTATCACATTATCGTATACATATTTTGTAATAAAATGATTATATCGAATTTACAATTTTTTAATTATAATTACTTAGTAATAACAGTATATAAGAATTTATTATTATTTAATTGGAAAATAAATGATACTTGTCCAGAAAATCATCATTAATTTATCATTTACATACTTCTTAAAAAAATTATTACAGCTAAAAGTTTTCTGAATAAAATTTGCAACTTGTCAACACTATTTGTGCTATAAGATAACTTATTATACATTTTTACATGCTATTAAATTTATCGTTTCCTTAAGCTTTAAAACATTTCATTCTCGAAAACATTTCAATTGGTGTCGACGTCAGATAGTAAAAATTTTTATTTCATTAGGATTTCCAACAGATAGGGAGTTAGACGAGATACTTCGGTAGCAGAGAGAGACTGTAGAAATGGAAAGATATTATAAGAAAATCTTATTTTACACTTTTTTTTAATATATTTTGACATTTAAACCTAAGAAGAAATCACTCTTGTGAATTTAAAATGGTAGAAATTTTAAAAGTACCTACAAAAATTGTAGCTGTAGGGGATAGATAAAGTAGAAATCTGTCTGACATTGAATAAAATTGAATAGTACTTTTGGAATCCATTGTTTATTGAATTCAATTACTTTAAAGAGACAGGTGCTATATTAATTTTAATATGGAATATCTCTTTGAGGAAACCTTCTGAAAATAGACATGAAAATGCGATATATCATATGAAAGTGAAACGCTCCTGGGTTATCAGTAAGCCTGTTACTAAATATATCACTATATACTATATATATAGATATATGCCAAACTACATCACGTAAAATACATTTCAAATATTATGTTATTATGAAAAAATCAGTTTTTTATTCAGAAAAGAAAAATATAACGGGCAAAAATATCTATTTAAAATCAAAGATAAGATTGATATAAGAAAATACAATATTTTGTTAGCCAATTGTTTCTTTCCTGAAGAGTTAGAACTATTCTACATGCGCATGGTACTAGTTCAAAATAGACTGAATTTGAAGAGTTTGTGTGCAAAGATCAGATATTCTAGTTGGTTGAATATTTATCTTTTATACCGTTAACGCATTTTTATCTATAAGACCTTCTGCTGTAAATACTTAAATATTTCCAGAGGAAAAAATAGTTAAGTATTTTTTTTGTGGCTTTCACTTAAAAAAAAAAAAATACAAACCAATTTTATAAATTTTTACATTCTTTTTTAAGGATATTTCTTTTTTATCCTGACCTAAAAATAAAGATTAGCCTATAAATTTTTATTAAAAATACATCAAAAGCAGAAATTGTAAATTTTCACCTTTAATAAGAAGCAGGATTATCACCGTAGTTTATTCCTTTTTTAAAAATAAGTGAAAGTTCTCTTAAGTCCTTTTTTCCTAAAAACGCCATTACTATCATAGTGTTTAATTTTTTTTTTTTTTTGTCATTTTAATCCAATATCTCTAAACTATTTTGAGTGGTTTCTTTAAGAGTTTCATTATTGAAAATTGTTTTTAAGATTTATTTTTGCTTCTTAGTAACTTTAATTGAAAGAATGAATGTTTTCTTAAAATTTTATTCGCTGGCTTTAGATAATAAATTTCAAGAATAGTTCAAAAGAATAATGTCATTAAATATTTTTAGGGTGATTTTTAGTTGAAATAAAAAAATATCCTCATATAATGTCTTCTCAGTAATTTCCATTTACATTTTTAAACTGTCTGTCTAGTTTTTAAACTTAACTTTACTGTAACTGTAAACATTTTAAACTTTTTTAAATTTTAAACTGTAATTCTTCTTTAATTTAGGGAAAAAGTACCGATTTTTTTCTTTTAATTTATAATTTTTTTTTTGGAAAATTCGACGATGTTCAAAAATCTTTTTCATTTTTTTCCCTTTCAGGTAAATTCTTGATAAATATTACTAATTTTGAATTTGCTGCAATTTTTTTCTTGAATTTTTCGAATTTTCAGCTTTGATAAGTCTTAATTTCCATTTGTTTTAAAAAAATTTCCTGAGTGGCAGAATTTGAGGATGGTATTTTGCTGTGAAAGTAGTTCAATAATTTTTTTCTATAAAATAATATATTCAAATATTGAAAAAAGTTTTATAGAAATTGGTTTTAGAGATAGTTAGAAATTTTCGAGATTTCAAATATTAAACTAAGAATATTTTTAAGCAGAGCATTAAATAAGAATGAGATTAACTGATTTTTCAGGGTTTAAAAACTAAATGAATATTTTTTAAAGTACTTTTCTTTTTCTTGCAATTTTTACATTTTTTTGTTTTATTACTTTGGAAATTTATGTATACGATTCATCGTTAAGCAAAAGTTCTGGATTTTCATGTAACTGCTGAATTGAAAATTAATATTTAGCACAAGATAGATTAAACACCAAGAAGAAACATCCTCATGTCGAAAAAAATTTTGGGAAGAAAATGATGAAATATATATATAGATTCTCCCACGCTAATAAATTATTGGTAATATACAAAACAATATTTATTTCAATTTACTGAAATATTATTTCGAAAATTTAAATTTTATTAAATGATATTCCTTATTTCAACTTTAGATTTAACGTATTTCTTTTTAATCATCAAAAATTATTCATCATAACATAAATTTGACATGAACACTAGTAAATAAATTACAAATGGTTTTTAGTTGTTATTTATATTTCTAATATACTTTTAATTGAAAGTAAAAAAGATGAAACTAATAATGCACTTGAAAAATAGCAATTTTGCACGTTCTAAACATCAAAAAGAAATAAACGTGGTAACCATGCTTCCCTTCTACCCACTAGCCAAAATTACAAAATTTCCCCTGTACCGTTCAGGGAGAAATAGTCAGTTGTCCTACAGATTCTCACCGGAAAGTATATTATGCACTTAAAAAAATAGTATAAAAAAAAGTATATTTCGCGCACCGGGGCCTAATGGCCGGATGGCTAGTGCTCTGGGGTTCGGTACCATAGGTATGGGGTTCAAATCTCGGCTTTGCCCATGGGTGTTGTAGTGGTTCGGAATCTTTAAGCCGTAGGTCCCGGTCCTTATATGATCGTATCGTTACGGGGGCATTTACTTACCATCAAGTTACACGCCCCTGGGTAATGCAAAGGGAGTATCATCGGTGCAGCCCCTTACAGGCATCAAAGACGTCCATGTCTGTTTGCCAGCTGCATTGAAAAAAAATCTCGCACCCTGTGCGTGAGTTCGTGTTTTCGACTTAGAAGTGGAGTCCTTCCACGAATCTATAATAATCTGCCTTTAAATTTGTTAAATATCTATGTGTATGGTGTTTGTGCTTGTGTCAATAAAGCTGTGAGTTCTCCAAAGTGTAACTCAAGTATTTTCAACACAACCAGTTACAATCTGGTTGCCCACACTGCAAACTGCCAAAAGAATTTTTTCACTAAATGTATTAGAAAAAAATTTATAAGAATTTCTATCTTGGAGATTTACTTTGCTATCGAAATTACAATGCAAAATTTGAAAATTTTATAAATATATTTAATAAAATGTAAATAATGATAAATAAATCTTGATATTTTTAACTGTTGTGTATGGTACTGAAAATTAAGCAAGATTAAAACGATGTTTTTCATACCTAAATTCATTTTCTTAATTAAACGAACAAAATGAATGTCATCGCTCAAATTATTATTTGTTTAAAAGTGATTGCTTTTACGACTTAGATTTCGAGTAATCCGTAAAGTTCTGCAACGAAGGCGTGAAATGATTTAGGTTAAGTCTGGATGAGTTTAAAAAGTGGATTATTTCAATAAGTACTTCGAAAAAGGGCAGCTGTGTCCAACAAAGTCTATCGATATTTTAGAAGGTCACGTTAATTCTTGTGTTTTCAAGTTTATAGAGTTGTTCAGCTAAAAGTTTTTAATCCTAATTTTATGTGTAGAGTTAGCAGAAAATATAAGTCTATTTGTGAATTTTGATGTCTTTTTTAAAATAACGAGAGGATTTGCTTTACCATTGTTATTATTATTGATGCAAAAAAATTGATGCGATACAATTGTCTTTATTCAATGATGCTTTTATGCACATATTTTTTATAAAGCAATAAACAAAATCTTTGTGTAAAATTTTTAATAAATAAAGTGTTCAAGTCCTATTAAAAATAGTGGAGAAATTGAGAAAGTATCTAGTATAACTACTAATGCTTATTATTTTACTCATAAATGATGTAAATCCAGTGCTAGTACATTAGTATGCTTTCAAGTGAAGCAACAGAAATTTTACTCTGTTTGGCTTGCATTGCAATTACAAAGAATTCAGTCGTGTTATTTAAAAAAAAAAAAATCTGTACTATTTTTCATAACTGTCTTGGCGCTTTTTGAAGTGGCGCTGGCGAAAGGAGAATAATACATTTATACACTTATGATCACGTATTTTGTATCTCGCTATCTAACTTGCGCGGCCTGATGGCCAATTGGCTATCGCTAGCCCTTAAGTACCGAAGGCTTCAAATTTGAATCCTGGGGGTGGCATGGATGTTCATTGGTGGTTCTGAATCCATGTTAAACTGTAGGTCCCGGTCTATTTAGCCTAAAAGTGTGCATAAGATGACAGTAGAGCGACAAACCAAACCTATCTAACTTTACTGTTTTTCCATTTAGCTTCGGGGGGATATCACCCTCTTTTTTCCCCAGTTTGTTAAATGCAATCCTGTACCCAAAATGATAGCAACCTGTAAAAAAAGCAATCTAGAAGTTTTAACATTTGTCTCTGTTAGTTAAACAATTATTGGATAATCAGCGCCACTTTAATTTGAGCCGACCGTGCAACTTCTGTCGTGGACTGTATGAAAAGGTCTCATTCACTGAGCGAGCTGAGCACTTCCTTTTTGTTAATAGAACAGGTATACGTCACAGATGTACGCCTTTTTAACCTTGTTGTTTTCAATATTAACTTGACAAAATAAGAAATTAACCACATATGTGGATATTTATATTTATAATTATAATTATTAATTAAAAGGAACAAAATTTCATAAAAAAGATGTTAGAAATATGAAAGAAACTACAGTCAGGAATATGGAAATAGCGTAAAGTAGTGTTTCGACTGTTAGTGTAATTTGAACAAATCGTTAATATTTGATAAATGTAACATGGTATATAAATAATGCCCGGTATAACAATGAATAGTTTATGCATGTATGTGTTTATGCAATATGGAATGTATGTAATCATTTCCTTTATCAACACTTTTTAATGCTCAGCCGCCATAAATGCATGCGTTACGGGTTTTTTTGTGCATTTTTATCGTTTCTCTCAGTCTCTCTCTTTTTTAACTCTTTTTATCAATACAAAATGAATAAATCATAATAAAACAAAAAAAAAATGTTTTTCTTCTTCTCTGAAGAGACTAAATCTTTAATTATATAGAAAACATGTTTGAAATTTTAAAAATGACACACCTTAATTTAACAACAATGAATGGAATTGTATATTATGCTCCTTTTTTTTGCGTATTCTTACTGAACGCCAAATATATCTTTCTTTCGAAAGAAAAGAACATGGTTTCTTTTTCCGTTTATGGCAAATTAAGGATAATCAACAATTATGAACATAAAAAATATATATATATGCACTGTTAATTAAGCTGTAAATTAGACTGGCTCGAAAAAAAGTGCAAACCTTTTTCTTAGTCGTTTAATTTTTATAACCATTACCATGTCTGTTTAAAACATTTGGCGGCATATCGTTCTTTCGAAGAACGCCAATGTCGTATCAATTCGCCATGGCTGCTACAGAAGAATATCAGCAAAACATGAATGAAGTTGAAAAAGCATAATGTTCGGCGCGTTACACTAGTATTTGTGGGCCGGAAAGTCCCACTAAGTCCACATATCAGCCATATCAGCACGAAAAGAGTTCTGTTACTAGCAAAACATAGCATTGCATTTAATCTCATATTATAATCTGATGGCAAGAATAATTTTAAGCATTCTTTTAACAACAAATTGGTGATAAAAGATAAATTAAAAAAAAAACATTAATGCTTCTGATACGAAAATGTTTCTAAATATTAACCATCTTTTTTCTTCCTCTTCATTGGCGCAACAGCCCCATGATGAACCGAGGCAGTCTCCCTACTGACAGATTTCGAAAGAGGTGTTTTCTTTTAATACGCTTTCATTAGTTTTCCCTGTATGTATGCATGTAACTGACTCTTTGGGCTCGATTTCGCCCTACTTTAAGCGATCATTTCATTTAAACGTTGTAGACTTATCAAGGACACTAAAATAGTTTGATAAGTTTATTATCTCATCATGATTAGGATCGCCAGGATGAGTGATTTTATTTTAACATATGAAGAGCAATTTAACCCATGCAGAATGAAAGTGCCTAAGACATTCAAACCTACGTGGGACAGCGCGCACAACGCGCCTGACTACGGATCAGGAGATTCCCTGTTCGGCTGACTCGACCTATTCTCATTTAGCCTTTGTTTTACTCACAATTAAATTATTGTAAGAACTATAGTTACAGTCCTCCGTACCGGGACCTCATTTAAATATTATAGTTTAAAAACACGCTTCTAGGTTAATCATTTAAAATTATAGTAATAAACATCTGTACATGTTAAAGACGGTTGTTTTATAAAATCAAATTAAATGCGAAAAATAAATGATAGTTTAAAAACTAAAAAAAACGCTTTTAGAGTTAATCAAACTAAAAAGTAAAAAATAATTGTTAACAAAGAATAAAATGACTGACGAGAAAATGAATGTCACTGTTCTAAAAGCGTGGGGTGCTCGATATCAATCGTTATAATTTTTCACTAGTTTCATTCCGAAATGCAGAGTTAAGTTTAAAAATGTCATACAATGTACCCCACGCTTTTAGAACAGTGATATTCATTTTGTCGTCAGTCATTTATTCTTATGTTAACAATTATTTTTTACTTTTTATTTTGATTAACTCTAAACTGTAATTTATTTTACTTTTTATTTTGATTAACTCTTTTTTTAACTATAATTTATTTTAAGGCGTATGGGGTTTCTGCCCTACTCCCAACGTACCTCCTTACAGTCATATTAGACCGGGACCTACTGTTTATGTGAATTCCAAATCACTACAAATATCGATGGCACCACCGGTCTCGAACCCGAAACCTGTGCCACCGAACACCATAGCTCTAGTCACTCGGTCATCAAGCACACATACTAACCATCTGCTGAGTAAAAAGGATAAAGAATATCATGTAAGATAAAATAGTAAGCAAATGTCAAGTTTAATTTTATATTTAAGATTACAATTAATAAATTAAACATATTAATTTAACGGATGATACCAATTAAAAAAAAAAATAGGACACATTTGTAAAGCACCCAGTTCCTGTCAGCTGCCTATATTTTGGTAATTGCTATATTTCAGAAGTATTTATGCTTGGTTACTTCCATATTTAATTTCCAATTTCTTTAAGTTTAAGAAATTTCTATTTTGCTTAAAGTTTCAACATCTGCATACTTTAGGAAACTATGGTAATTAGGAGGTCATTGTAAATTATGTTCACTTTTTAACAATCGCAAAATGTTCTACTTTGTGCGTAAAAAGAATTTTCATATCGTCTAATGATTTTCCAACAGCAGCTCTTACGTAATATATTCACAGGTTAACAAAAACTTATACTGATTTGAATTTTTTATCTGCTGTTTTCAAAATCATTTTGTAAGCATAAATAAACCGTAGATTTTTTATTGCTTGTAAAGTCAGAATTAAGTTTTTCTTTCAAATATACTCACATATTTTTTTACGTTTATGTATCGTTATTTAGAAGTTTCCCATCTTAATTGTTATTTCTAAAGATATTCTTGAATTTAAAAATATAGTTAGGAAAATGAAGGAAACTATGAAGAACCAGATTTTAATCAATATCTTACAAAAAAAGGTTTAAAAACCTGAATGGCGTCGAAATATTACCATGTCCATAAATTAAAAAAGGAAGTTCAGGCAAAGAAAGATTTGCAAAACAAAATTTGACTTATTTGTAAAGTCTATTTATTACACAAAAAGTGTGAAAGAGCTAAAAAAAGATTATGTTTGACTATAATTAATAAAAATTGCCATTTTCAACTCCCTGGAGGAAATTTCAAAAATGAACCTCAAAAAATATATAATATTTTTTATGATTTTAATATGGACTTTGTTCCCGGACGTTCAATACATTACAACGCACCATTTTGAATAAATTATCAATGGTTCTCATCTTGGGGAATTTTTTCCTTTCCGGTTCGGGCTTTCTCGGCCCAGCATATCCCATACATGCTCTTTGTTCAAATTTCAATCCATGCGTGTGATATCCTCCATAAGGCATTCGTACAATTTTTGCACGGTGAGGACGGGCGTTGTCATCCACTAAACAAAAATTCAGCACCCATTTTTTTTAAACGTACATGTGGAATGACATCCCGATAGATTTTTTTCGTTACACTGTTAACATCATTCATTAAAACCAAGAATAATTAATTAAAAAGCCATCCTGCACCACCGTAATTGTCGTTCAATTTTTTTGGTAGATTGGCACCTCCATAGGAAAGTCCAGCGAGAATCAGACAAACTAAACCTGTATCATACCAATAGATGGCGGTGTCCACAATGCATGCTCTCTACTCCAGGTTAATCGCAGGCGACAGTTGAGTTGCGGTAAATAATTTTCTGCAGGATATAGCAAAAAATAAATTGACTTAAGAAGCTTTTTTATATTACTTCTTTTTGGCAGTAACTTTAAATACCGGTCCTGTGGCGTTGTAACTCGGGGGCGACCTGCGTTCTAACATCTAATCATCTTTTTGAAATTGGTGATACATATGGTTATTCCAAATTCCTCGGATACTTCCAGCTGAAACGTATATCAAGTCGTTCGATTTACCACGTAAAAAATCATCCAAATTTTCTTTTGCCATAACTATGCAGTTATTTCGCACTGAGCTTTTTAAAGCTTACTGAACAATTCATTTACTGCTTTCCTTATACTTGGTTTTCGTAAAATCCGCGCTACATGGTTTTGCATTTCAAATTCAAGATGTGTATGATAATTCTACAGGTCCATTTTTATTTTAGAGTTCAATTTCTGTGTGATTCTGAATAATAAATTATGGACATGCTCCAGTGAAAATTCATTTGGGGCCTGTTGGCAAATTTGAAGCAAAATAAATTTTATTTATCTGGCGCTGTGAATACCAGCTAATAAAATAAAAGTAAATAATAGGCCTATAAATTTCGAAGGGGGTCTCTAAAAATATTGATATGTTTTGTTTTCAATTTTTGAATTTGACTTTGGTGGTTCATCACCACCCACCATTTTAATAATTTATTTTAATGGTTCACATTTGTTTTTTTTCCATTCCCTCTATTAGCTCACACTCTCCCAATATAAATCTTGTTCAAATTTCCAATCGTTCATAAAATACTTTTTATCCATCCACTCGAGTTCAAATACATTTTTTTTTTACTTGTAGTGGATGACACTATGTTAATACAGTTTTTTCAAATATTAATTCATTCATTAAATTAAATTAAATAATTAATGTTTTTTTTTTAATATTTATGTTCATTCTATCTACCAATAGATGGCGCCAGATGTAAATAAAAATTTCAACTTTATTTGTAAAGGAATTTTCTGCAATATAGTTTAAAATAGGAATTGACTTTAAAATTTTTTTTTATATTACTTCTATTGCTATGCATTTACACTTAGTGCAGTTTGCTACGTAAAGTTCTAACTTATTCTGTCAAATCATTTTTTGAAATTGGTGTTAATATTTAATGAAAATTAATAACAAAAACGTATATCTATTCTTTTTTTTAATATATTTTCGGCAATTTTCTCGTTTAATTATTTCGTCATGAGCATTTTTTAAAACTGAACAATTCATTTACTGTTTCTTATACTTGGTTTTACAAAAAGTACATGGTTTTGCATTTCAAATTCAAGATACGCGTCCATTTTCAATAAGCATTAGTAATTAATAACAAATTATGTGCTCCTAAAAACATTTGGCGCCTGTTGGACATGGCTAGCGCTCTGGCGCTCGGTACCCAAAACCCGTCGGGTTCGAGTCCCGGTGGTGCCATACATGTTTGTGGTGGTTCGGCCATTTAAAACGTAGGTCCCATTTAGCTCTCGTGCGCACAAGATGACCATATTGAGCGACAAACCAAACCAAACCTAAAAGCATTTTTATGCTATAAAATATTATTTTTTTATTCATTTATAAGGAAGAAGCATATTCAAATATGTTAAATCATGTTAGTTCATATGCTAAATGAAAATAAAAATATTTTAAATATATAAAAGTTCATTCTTTTCAATGTTAACTAAATAAATGAATCAATAAAATTTTATCCAAAGTTTTTGCAAAGTTTAACATATACAAGAAGATTTGTATATAAATTTATATACCCTAATTTATCTGGAATATCCCTTCATTTGATTTAAGAAGGTCTGTGGAGGATGCTAAATTTTAAAATAATCACTTGATGTACACGTCACAAACTGCAAAACCATTTAGAACGGCTATGTGTGTGACTAAATCCTCAGTCTTCTGTAGTGAAGACATCCAATAAGTCAGACTTAGTAACTCACTCTTTTTTTTTTTTAAAGGGGGAAAGAGGGCAGCTTCTGTTGTGTTGGAGTGTAGAATTCTGACTTGATTCCATGACTGTCTTACAGTCATATGGCTTAAAAAGGATTCCGAACATCTAAATTAAACACCATGGTACCTCGAACGCAAACCCAAAACCCGTGGCACCGCGGTCAAGAGCGACTGAACTCGACCATTCCGGCCCATTTTTCTTCAAACATTGATCCACCAATATAAAAGGCTTAGTGGATGTGTGGGATAAACTTAAAGATTCTTGCATTGGGAAAAGTTTCTTGCATAAAATGTCAGAAAATTACACTTGCCAGTTCATATATGAAATGAAAAATAACTTAATATTTTATTAAAGAAAATTGAAAAGCGTTTCTTTTACCTTAGTTTATATAAACATTTTCTGAAAATACTTTCACAAATATATTTTTCTATTAGTAACATCATGTCAACCCTAGGGACAACTAAATGTGTCTCCCACCTAATATACATGTCGCACACTGCAAATGAGAAAGGGTGATGGAACGGAACGGGGGCAAGATGCCAAATCGTCACCTGCCTCCATGTCTCTTTAAAAATAATGAGACTTGGAACAGATGCTCCGACAAATCTCTCTTCTGAAGACATCACCCGAAATCAGACAGACGCTCACTCTTATGCAAACAGCAGCTTCCGGTAAAAGAAGAGGAGAACTCAAGAAGTACCAACTTTATCATTCAGCAAAGGACAAAACTTAAGAGACGGAAAAAAAAAAAAAAAAAAAAAGAGTAAAGAAAGACAAACTGAAAACTTTGGTGTGTTTTGAAGATTTTACTGAAGTGCTTAAGCCATCTGGAATTTTTTTTTCATTGTTGAAGTTTGTTTTGTTTGGAAGTGAAAGCCGATTAAAGAACAGTGCTACACGAAAAGGTGAAAAGACAACGTTGAATATTTGGTACTCACAAATAAGATTACGGCAGCATGCCATCTGTATTAAATTTGCATGCTTGGAAAAATATATATAAAACGTAGAGACGTGCAAGTTTAAAACTTTTTGACAGAATTGCCCAAATGTTAACAACAGAACAGGTGTAAGGAAGCCATAAATATTTTATGAAACGTCTCGGTTTAAAAATGACAAAATAAAAGATTTGCACAAAAAGTATTCTTCACATCGAACTTATCAAAAAAGATGTGTGCATTTCTTTAAATCGAACACTACTTAGAATTCCTTTGATTTGAAAATTTTGTTTTTAGAAGCATCTCTCAGAATATGAAATGAGATTTGTTATCATAGAAGACAAGCAAAATATCTTGACATACCCTTTTTTATGTATACCACATTTTTACAGCTCCCATTTTATATTTACTGAAAATTATAGTTAATAAACATACAGTCAAATGTTGTGATGCAATAGGTAGCTGATTTTTGCTTTAAGGATAATTTTTAAAATTTGTAAGAAAATTAAATTTAATGTTTTTTTAAAAAGTATATGATTTTTTTTTAAAAATCTGATTGACTGTATATTGATATTAATTTAATGCGAAATATTTTCAATAATGAATCTCCTTTTTTATGTAACGTATAAGATTCAAAAAAATTCAAGTGAATTAAAAATAAAAATAGTAATAAAAAAAGAACGTAATTTCGATTTCTTAGCAAATAATTTGTTTAATCTGATGAATAAAATATTTTCATGGTTTAATGAAGTAGATCACATAAATAAAATTTCATAATCATCATCATCAGTTGCGCAATTGTCCCATGGTGGGCCAAGGCCGTCTGCTTACTGGCAGATTTCAGGTTTGGTTCGATTACTGGTGGTTTCCTTTTTATAAAATAGGGTCGTCAACCCTATGCCCAACGCTCTACAGTCATGTGAGACCGGGAACTAGGTTTAAAGTGGATTCCGAACCATTGCAATCATCCATGATACCGCCAGGACTCGAACCCCAAACCTATGACACCGAGAGCCAGAGTGTTGGTCACTCGGCCATCAGGTCCAAATATTAACCATCTGCTGTGTGAAAAGGCATAAAGAATAATTTGCAAGATCAAATGGTAAACAAATTTCATGTTTAATTTTTCATTAAAATGAAGACTAACATAATATGATAATTAACCTGAACTATAATTAATAAATTAAACATAATAATAATTTAATGGATGCTACCAATAAAATAACGACATATTTGTAAAGCCCCAGTTCCGGTATATATATTTATATATGATTATATTTTGGTAATTGCTATATTTCAAGTACATATTTATGTTTGGTTACTTCAATATTTGATCTCCAACTTCTTTAAGCTTAAGAAATTTCTATTTTGTTTAAAGTTTCAACATCTGCATACTTTGAGAAACTAAGGTAATTAGGGAGGCCATTGTAAATTATGCTCACTTTTTAACAATCGCAAAATGTTCTACTTTGTATGTAAAAGAATTTTTCATGCCGTCTAATGATTTTCCAACAGCAGTTCTCACATAATATATTCACAAGTTAACAAAACCTTATGTCGATTTGAATTTTTATCAGTTATTTTCAAATCATTTTGTAAACATAAATAAACGAAAGATTTTTCTTGCTTGTAAACTCAGAAGTAATTTTTCAAAAATAATCACTTTTTTCCATTTAAGTATCACCATCTTATTTACCTTATCACCATTTAAGGTATCTATCTTAATTTTTATTTCTTAACATTGTCTTGAATTTAAAAATAGAGTTAGGAAAATGTAGGAACCTCAGAATAAATTGATTTTAATAATTATCTTACAAAAGAGATTTAAAAAACCTGGAGGGTGTTGAAATATTACCAGTAAATTATATTCATGAAAAAGCAAGTGTTTAACTTTTCAAGCATAAACTGGCAATTTGGAGCGAAAGAAATTTAGTGCGCAATTTGCGTAAATTACCGGTTAATAAAATATAGTAAATAATAGGCCAATAAATTACGATAAAATCCATAAGAAGGAAAAAAAATGAGTTTTCGATTTTTTGTGTTTTCAAGTCTCTAAAGAAGTCTTTATTATTTATTTTTTATTTTTATTTTTTTTTTTATTTATAATTATTATTATTATTATTGAATTTTGAATTTGACTCTTAAATTGCATGGAAGTTGATCACCACCGCGCCATTGAAATTATTTATTTTAATGGCTTTCATTTCTTTTACATTGCTATACATTTGCATTTGTGCAGTCTGCGAAATGAAGTTCTAATTTATTCTACAAAATTATTTTTTAGAAACTGGTTCGATTTTAATATTTAATGTAAATTACTATCAAAAACCGATATCCATTTTTATTTAATATATTTTCAGCAATTTTTTTTTTTTTTAAATTATTTCAGTGAGCATTTTTTACTTACTGATAAATTTTTTTACTGTTTCAAAAATGCTTGGTTTTGCGTTTCAAATTCAATACACATATCTATTTTCAATAAGGATTAGTTATTATTAATAAATTATGTGCTCCTAAAAATTTATATAATACACAAACTTTTTTGTAATTCATTTATAATAAAAGCATATTAAACTATGTTAAATGTTGTTACTAATATGCTAAATAACTTCAAAATAATTTAAATATATAAAATTCCTTCTTTTCATTGTTAGCTGAATAAATCGATCAATAAAATTGTATCCAAAAATTTTTGAAAAGCGGAATATACAAGTGGGAATTAGTATATAAATTTATAGGCTGGAAAATATTTTCATTTGGCTTAAGAAGATGTGTGGTGGATACAAAATCAAAAAAAAAAAAAATACCTCCTTTGATGTACACGCCACAAATTACAAAATCATTTAGAACCACTGTATGTTTGACTAATCCTCAGTGCTTGCAATGCGGGACACACATCCCAAAGTAATCTACTCATGCACGAAGGAAAAGGGGGCAAATCCCTGTTGTGATGGTAGCTTCTGTAGGTAGAAGTCTGACTTGGCTCCGTGACGCTCTTACAGTCATATGAGACCGGGACCTACGGTTTAAAGTGGATTCCGAACCACTACAAACATCCATGGCACCACCGGGACTCGAACCCGGAACCTGTGACACGAGCGCTGGACACTCTGCCCTTCAGCCTCATTTAAAACTAACATTGATCCCCCAATATAAAAAAGCTTTTTGTGGATTTGTGAGCTGAAACCTAAAAGATTCGTGCGTTGCGAAAATTTCTTGCATAAAAAGTTTGAAAATTATACTTCCCAGTTCCCACATAAAATAAAAATAAGTTACTACTATTTTATTCAAGAAAATTGAAAATCGTTTCGTTCACATTCTTTTTTATATAATACTTTTTCTGAAAACTCTTTCTCAAATATATTTTTCCATTAGTAACATCATGTCAGCCCTGGGAACAACTTAATGTGTCTCCCAACCTAATACACATGTCGCACACTGCAAATGAGAGAGAGGTGATGGAATGGAACGGGGGCAAGATATCAAACTATCCCCTGCCTCCATGTTTCTTTACAAATAAGGAGACTTGGAACAGATGCTCCGAAAATCTCTCTCTTCTTCCATAGACACTACCCGAAATCAGAATGTATTTCCCACATTTTTACAGCTCCTATTTTTTTATTTACTGAAAATTATTTTTATTAAACAAATAGTCAAACGTTAAGATGTAATAGGTAGCTGATTTTGCTTTAAAAATATTTTCTTATAATTTGTAAGTAAAATAAATAATAAATGTTTTTTTAAAAGTATACAGAATTTTTTAATGATAAAATGGTTTTTTTTAAGTATACAAAATTTAAAAAAAATATCGGATTGGCTGTATGACGATATTAATTTAATATGAAATATTTTCAATAATGATTCTCTTTTTTTTTTATGTAATGTATAAAATTCAAAAGTTTCGAGAATTAATGAAAATATTAATTAAAAAAGAATAGAACTTTCTTATCAAACAATTTGTTTAATCCGATAATTTTTTTCATTGTTTGATGAAGTAGACCACTTAAATTAAATTTGATTTATTAAAATAAACTATCTAAAACCTATTAAGTTTCATAATTTAACGAGAAGACAAAAACAAATTAATTTTACTAAATTGCAAAACAAATTTATTGAACTAAACCATTTAGTTAATAGCCAACAGTGTTGTTATTTACTGTGCATATTAATCATTATATTATAAATAATTCAATCAAAACAATAAATCATCGTTTTGTTTCTATTTGTGCATTAAATTAGATAGAACTTTCAGATTTTTTTTTATTATATAAAATTTCAGAAATGCTTCAGTTTTATCATAAAAGCTGAATACGTGTACTATTTCTGGTAGGGAAGTACTGAAGCATGAATGTAAAATAACTTTTTTCATTAGCAATGAATAAAATAATGATTTGTGCATCTTTATTTAAAAGTACCCACACACACACACACACACACACACACACACACACATATATATATATATATTTAATATTTTGATCAATTTATAATGAACAAATGTTTTCTTAATTAAGATATTCATTTGATGCAATAAAAATAATTATAGTATTATAATTAGAAATTATGTAATATTTGTAAGACTGATACAAACCCAACAATAAGCATGAGATATGCGTTTAGTATCAGATAATTAGGATAATTATCTTATAATTTCATAATCAAACTAATAATAAAACAATTTTTTTTATTTCAAACAATATTTTACGAATATCTGATGATGGAATATATTTATATCGGATGAGGTAATATACTTATTGATGTTATTTTGTAAAAAGTTGTGAGTAAAGTCGATCTTTTCTTTGTTTTTCTGTGTGGAGTTATAATGATATCAGATATATAATTTAAACGAAATATTGCTTCTGTACGCCCTATTTAATTTTACAATGATGGTAAGGATCATGATTCAATGTAAGTTAATACTTTTACTAATTGCTTGTTTTCTTTTAAATAAACTCTTTTACGTATCCATAATATTAATAGCCAAATCACTCAATTCTAACATTTATTTCAGTTCATTTATTTTTTATATATTAAAAATCTATTTTCATCAATATTTATAATTATTTAATTCTAATTAACAACAAACTATTGTAAAATAAAACCTTCATCACGATTGTCAACAATAGTTCGCCACGTTAAATTATTATTAAATAGTTAAAAAAGCCCGTTTTCTGTATTTTAATTGTTCTTGAATTTCATCTGCATATCTTTCCATAATATAACTGAACTTTTAACTGAGTTATTAAAAGTTAATGTTAATTTTTGAATTAGGTTTTATTCAATTTATATATAAAACTTTTTCTTTGTTAAACTAAAAAAAAAACATAAGTAAACTTATAGAAGAGATAAGTTAATGCATCATCTCATAAAGCAATATTTTCTAGTCCCAAAATGATCGTTCTTTGCAAAAACTGTTGACAGCCCCTTGGGAACAGTTCCGTGTCTTACTTTATAACATCCTTTCTAGCTATCTGGAGTATTATTGCAGTTTTTTTTTGTATGTGTGTGGCAAATTGTATCGTATTTAATAATTGTATCGTGTTATTGGCTAATGTTGATATTATGTGAAACAAAATCCATAACAATAAAATGTTATTTATTTGTCAAATTTTTTCAACTCTTTTCAATAATAATATTTTATATTTTTCTACAAAATTATTACATTCTTTTTGAAAACTGTTAAGTATTTCATAATTTATGAGCTATTAATGTCACTTGTAAAATAATAAATAATTACTATTGTAAATTAATTATTTGATACAATGTTAAATAAAATTACAAATGCTACAATTTAAATTATTCGTAAAGAATTAATTCTGTGGTTTAATACATATACAGGGATATTAGAAATTGAAAGGTAGATCAAGAATATTCAAAAAGAAATCAAACGATAATTCTCAGAAACAAATAGACGAAACGCCATATTTTCGTAAATAGAGCTTTTTTTTTTACTTAAATTATTAACAGCAATAAAAAAAATAAATAATTAGCAATAAATTATTAACAATGTTATAGTTTTTCATTAATTTCTTGAACTACATCTTACTGAATTATAGGATGTTCCTACATCTCTTTCAGAACGGATGGAATTTTAGCCCGATAAGACACTTTCACATTTCATACTAAAGTTTTTAAAATACCTATTCAGACAATATGACTGAGAATATCTCTTCAACTAGTTGGTTAAAAATATTTGTTTAGTCGGGATGTTTAAAAATATACGAACCGTGAATTTTATGCGCGATGGATTGACAACAATGGATCCATCTCTTGGCCACCATGATCTCCCGACCTGTCTCCTATTTACACAGCCACAAACTGAACATATTTAGTTGAGTTTTAGAGACATGTGGAATGGTAATAGAGTGCACAAATGGCTAGTGCTATGGAGACGAGGAATGCTACTCCTCTTGGTTAAAAACAATGGGTTACAGTTTAGTGTAAAGTGTCAAATGTGGGGTAATTGGCCTGTATTATTTTAGGAAGATGATCAGACACGTGGATACAAAACGATAGATTTCGGTGCTACAGAATTTAAATTCTCTTGAACTTTTATAGAATATGCAATGTATTGACATCGATAGCATTTTGATGACAGATCGGGAGAAAAGCATACCAAGACCATATTCACATCCATCTATATTGAGAAACGTTAGGACAGAATTGAAAATATGTGATCGCACATTGACCTGTTGACAGCTAACGTTGTAGAAGTTTCAAATATAGAGTATAGCCATGAGAAACACAACAGAAATGTTGCAGGTTGTACTATCATTTCAGGTGCTGATTTCGTATGATGATGACAATTCCAGCTGCTATTGATTATTTCCCAATGAGCCTACTTACACATGAACACGGCCATTAGGATTCTGCATGCAGAACTCGGATTCCGAAGAGAATGCGCGACGACATTCCTGCATCCATGTTCATTGTTGAATATACCACTGAAGGCCTTACCGTTTTCTGCTTCAGTAATAAGGAAAATTCCTGTTATTATAGTCCTACTGTTATTTGGAGTTGCCGCAAACATTGTCGCATTTTCTTAACACACATTTAACCATCTTCTTAATAGACATTGTCTGCAACCCAACGCAGACTAAATGCCGTGGATAAATTATACCAAAGAGCTGTACGAATAGCACGTTTGTTCTCTCAAACATGTAACTGGACGAGGTTGAGATTTTTTTGTTGTTTTGTATGTAATGACATTCTTACTTCTCATTATTAGAATTAGACAAATTTTGAAGCGAAAATAAATAAACACATTTCTTAACATATAGAATAGATATAAATACAAATTGATAATCGTCTTCATTTTTTAAGAATACAGAAGGAATTGGCACCAGAAGATGAAGAAATAGAAGATGTAAATTGTGAAGCAGTCACGGCAATTGTAAGACAATCACAGCAACTGCAACACGATTATGATAATAATATAACCAGATTATAAGTCGTAAATAAATAGATACATTTCTAAAATAGATATAGACCACTTATGGATTTTTTTTCACATTTATATTGTTATTATATATATGTACATATATATATATTATTACTATTATTTTTTACTTTATTATTTATTATATATGTTATTACTATTATATATATATATTTATTTACTTATTTTTTTTTGCCACCACCGGATATTAAAATTTCAAGACATAGAACGGCATCCAATCGGAAACCTTTTCTCCTGAACCTACATTCCCACGTCACTTTCAATTTAGATTACAATTAAATTCTTGTGACGCCCTTTCAAAAATACAGGAAATTGGATTTTTTTCCTGTGAGCGAAAATTTTAATCTTAATTGTAAACGGAGTTGTGAAGAAAATCGATTCACTCGAGTGTACAAATTTCACAGAAAGTACAGCTTTATATAGCATTCAGTAGGTGACGCCTTTCTTATCTTACATAGAAATACTGATCTTAATATATCCGAGCACGTTACAAAATTCGCTCGTCCCATTCATGATGTAGCAATTTTAAAAGTCAAATATGCAACTTTAAAAGCGTTAGTTGTTTATAATGGCATTCAATCATTCTGAAAAATGCTCTTTCATGAAACCCTCTGAAGTACCATTATCAGTAACATAAATATTGGAGAGAACACACAGAAAATCAATATCAATATACAAAATTCTATTTGAGAGCTGGCTAAATTTTTCTATGCTAGTTATATCCCTGACAAGCTACAAGGACCCTGAAATATTGGACCGAAATGTTTTAAAATGCTGAATTGAGCGACGTTTAAATCCAGATTTCATTTCAGAATAGGAGATACTTTAATGTGATTTGTATTTCGTGTGAACTTCTGACACATTTATCTCAGAGATGGGCAATCTGTTCACCATTAGACTATTATACTTTTTTTTGTGAATGATATATCAATTTAAATTCCAGTGTTTCTTTTATAAATTTCGTATTTGTAACGAAAATCAATTTTATCTTGATGAAAATAGGACCTGAATTAGATTGTTATATTATTTTATGTTGTACACCAACGACCCTGTTCCACTTAGGTATGTCAGGAACAGTCCATCCTTAAGTCAGGTAATAAAGGAAGAGCCTTTAGTAGTAACTGTCACATATACTTATCATATGAGAAAAATATGGAAAAATGCACAGCAGGAATCCTGATCATCTATTGGAAACGGTCATACAGACTGTCACAATTGCCATCGAGTTTCCTTATGTCTTAAAGGGGACTGCAATGGATGGCGTCAGAGGATTCAAACCTGAGATCTCTTGCACGTTAAAGGCGCATTTTACCACTAGGACACGAGAAAGGCCTACATGTTATTTTGTCTTTCTATCTGATTTGATGACGAGTCAGGATTTTTTACAAAAATATACTCACCCCACCCAAAAAAAAAAAAATCGTTAAAATATTAGTATTACTTTAGACATATTAATTGTATTTTATATAATTTTTGCATTATCAGTTATGATTAAAAATTAAATAAATAAATAGTGATTGTCTTTTCATTCTTAATTTGCAGGACGTTTGGTGACTTGAATATTTATTTCACCGCATATAAAAGGTTAAAAGAAATAAGTTGCCGGTTAAAAAGCCTTCTCTGGTTTAGTATTTAAATCAATAGTTTTTAATTCTAATAATAACTTAATTGATTTTATGCATTTTTTATAAATATAATTTATATTACAGAAAATAAATAGGAAACCACAATTCAATGCTAAGAAATGAATAACTACAAAAAAAAGTAAATCTAATATTAGAAGTATAACACATTGAGAAGGACTATGAATAATGGCCTGTATATAGATCTTGGAAAGAAAATATCTCTTTTTATCTTGAAATATAGAGTCCTACAAGTCTCCTAACAGCATCTCTTGGTTTTGCAAATGCTTTGAAGCGGAAAGAATAGTTTAAAATGGGATGTGGAATTTGAACTATCACAGGAAGAAGAAAAAAAAAATCAAATATTCAGTGCCCTCATACGACAGCAGCAGTTGCTTTTCTAAAAATAGAAGGCATAGATCTAACATGAGAATTTTTTTATTTTTTTGTAAAAAAAAATGCATACATGGATAGGATGATTTAGATTTTATACTTCGTGTTTCATTTTTTTATATGTGTTTTATTGGGTTTTCTTTAAGCAGAAAAAAAATGTAAAATTCATTTGAATAGGGTTGAAAATGTTCAAGTGTTACAATGAAATATTTACTCATTAAAATTATTTTTCGAAGTTAAAATGAGATGCCATTAAGATATTATTGGAATATATCAGCTTGAATATTTTAGGTATTGTCTACAAGCAATATATCTTTAGATTATATTGCTTGTAGACAAATCGTAAAATATGGTTCCAAAATTCATATATATGTATATAACTTTTAAAATAGGACCTTCTAAATAGAACATCAAATTGTGTATTTCAGATAAAAGTATATATTCCTTTCAAAAGCAAAGGATCTCATTAAATGCGTTAATGTAATCAATGCCATGACAGAAGTAAAAATTATTTTCAGATTTTTCGTCTTAAGTAAAAAGTCGCTCTTTTACTCAAGGCATCACAAATTAAAAATAAATAATCCCAAACTAGTATTTACTTTATATTGCAGCAATATAGTAACTATTTGACATCACTTAAATTCCTAATAATAGATATTAAATAAAATATCTTTGGCTAAATTATAATTTTTAAAAAAAGTCCATTTTGTGATTAAATTTTAAATTTTTCTACAATGAGTTTGTTTAAGTTTTGTTTTGGAGCCTAATGGTCGAGTGACTAGCGCTCTGGCGCTGGTGCCACAGATTTCGTATTCGAGTCCTAGATGTGCCATGGATATTTGTAGTGGTTCAGAATCCCCTTTAAACCATAGATCCCGATCTAATATGATTGTAGGGCGTAGAGCTGACAACATTGCCCCTTAAGAAGAAAATGTCTCCAGTCTCGAAATCTGCCATTATGCAAATGGCCTTTGGCCCAACATGGGACTGTTGCACCCATGAAGATGAAAAAATATCGTTTTGATACAAAAATCAAACATTGCAATTTCATTAAAAAGTTTATGCTTACACGGAAACCAGGCTATATAGTTTCCCCCTGAATTAAGACACTTTTCATATTGTACGACCCGCTTCTGAATTCCATCCTCCTAGTAATCTAACGCTTTACTACTTGACCACTCCAGTACGTCCGTTTGGACATCTTCTTAGTGACTAGCGCCAAAATGCTCCTTTATTAAGTGCAAGAGCAAGTGATAACCACTTGGCTCCCTGTGTCAACCCCTATATAGAAAGTGATCAAGTTGTTCAAGTGACCGATCATTCACGTGCGGACGAAAATTGTGGAACGATTCCTCAATTGAGCGTTCAATGCTTTAGATTGCTCATATTTTATTTATGACCGTTTATTTAAGATGTTATTAATAAATTTTCTACATCATTTTTCTTACCATTCCATAAGGCATCTTTATTCCATATGATTTCTCTCTTGATCTTAAGAAACCAATGATAGCGTGTATTTTGCACTAGATGGGATCTTTAACCGTTTGAGATATAAATAAATGATGATGCAAGAAAATGATTCTGAAAATGTGAATGCCTGTGGATAGCAGGTAGACGAAGATAATTGGTGCGCATGTGCGGAACAATTGCAATGCTGCAGCGGTCACATTTCAAAACGGGCCTGAAGGGTCGAGTGGCTAGTGCTCTGGCGCTCTGTACCACGCATTTCTGGTTCGAGTCTCGGCGGTGCCATGGATGTTTGTAGTGGTTCGGAATCCACTTTAAACCGTAGATCCCGGTCTCATGTGACTGTAAGAGCGTCACAGAGCAAAAGTCAGACTTCTACTGACGGGTGCTCCATCACAACAGAAGCTGTCCCTTTTCCTCTCCATCCATGAGTAGATCACTCATGGGATGGCCGTCCCGCACTGCAGGACATTGAGGATTAGTCAACGACAATATTTCAAAACGGTACTCATTCATAAAAAAATGCCTTGTATTTTATTTGTAACTGGTTCGTCTTGTATGTAGCACATTCAGTATTATTTCAGATGCATTATAATGGTGCAATTAATGACAGTACTAGAAGTCTAAGGGCACTACTTAGAAGAATTTGCTTTCTCCACTTTTGCTCTGTGAACCTAAAAGAAGAAAACCGAACTCGTGGCTCAGGGGCAACGTGCGCCGCTGATGAACATCAGTTCTGAGGTTCCATCCACTGGCAGCCTTGTTGTAAGACACTGCTTCAAAAAACGAGATGACTCGATGGTGTTTGTGATATTCAGCACCTTGCCTAGTGAGTCGGACTACCTGGTGGGAGTTTATCGGATTTTCTCACATGCGATACGCAAATGCAGGGTAGTTCCCCTAAAAACCCTCTCGGAAGGCACTTCCCCTTCTTTTCAGCGTCATGGAACTAAATCAGACTTCTACCTACGGGTGCTCCATCACAAGAGAAGCTGTCACCAAACTCCTTTCTCTTCCTTCCATGAGACCACACGGGTTCTTGGACATGGTCTAGATGTTGCTGTCTACCAAGTGAGATAAGAAATAAACATCAAGAAAAGAAACCACTTGGCTTATAAATTTACTTATTATTGTTATTATTTACTTACTGTTTATTTTATATTACTTTATTAAAAGATATAAATTTAAGTTAATAAAAAAGAACTATCATTTAATCCGTTCCAAAAATTATGGGAAGGTTAATTATTTAAATTATAACGAACTCGTTAACTAGTTTGAATAACTGCCTATATGCTCATGTCATCGATTATAGATCTACTTATGGTAGAATGAAACCATAAATAAGGATTATAGGCTTCAAATTCAGTAATGCGAACCATCCACAACGAATCGCAGAGTAATACTCTCTGCTCGATAATAAGGAAGCTTCCCGTCCAAAGACATTGATCAAACCGAGCCCATAGAACCAGCAACGACAAATATTTCACACCTCAGATATCCCGTAATGGTTTCATTAATGTCAGACGTTAGATCTATAAATGCGGAACACTGTTGCTTCAAGAATTATGTTTTGCTTATGAGAATAGGTTTTGCAGAAATACCGGAGCAGAAATACCAGAAATACCGAGGCCTGCAATCTTACCACGGGAGTTTATTTTTCGTAATTTAGATTATAACGTTAATTTTCACCCTTCAATATGCTTAGGAAATTTGAGCAATTATTAAATAGACAAATCCTTTTAGTTCTAGAATATTTTCAAATAAAATATTTTTTATTGTGAGATAAATAAAATTATTCTTGAGGCCTGATGGACGAGTGATTAGCTCTGGCGCTCGGTATGACAGGTTTCGTTTCGGGTCCCGGCGGTGACATGGATGTTTGTAGTGGTTCGGAATCCACTTTAAGCCATAGGTCCCGGTCTAATAGAATCGTAAAGCGTTGCGGGGTAGTGTTACTCGTGTCCATAGCATATCTTCAAGCTACACGTGCCTCCTGGGTAGTGCTAAATAAGTAAGAGCGGGGCGCAGTCGTTGCTTTTGGCATAAAGATTAACTATCTCTGTATTGCCAGTGCATTAGAACAACACCAAAATTATTTTTTATGCAGGTCTTTAATGCTGATAGTTTGTGTCATTCATTGGCAGTTTGATAAGTGTTAATTTCAAATTAGGCAAGATATTAGAATTAATATTTGTATTTTCCTTTGAAAACTGTGTATGGTTATTAAATAACAAATAAAAAGGAAATTATTAGTAAATCTGCAAAATATTTGCATTCATACAATCAGGGCAATCCATTCACCATGATCACTGAATGAGTCCAATGAGAACTAGTTCTCTGATCATTGATGCTGAAATCTTTTTTATAGTTTTTATTGGACTCCAAAATGCTTTGATCTTTAACAATTTTTTTCGCTCTGTATGTGCTAAGCAAAAGAGCTGTCAAGTCTCCTCCGTCAGATTTCAAGTTCTGCTAACCAACATAATCCCTCAACTGAATTCTGGAGCCAACAATAGCCACCAACTGAATTCTGTTAAACATAACAAATTTGAATTGGTGGCTACAGAAGGCAACATAATCCATCAACTCATAGTGAATAAGATAAACAATTTATAAGTTCAAAGATTTATGAAACTAACAATTAAGTAAAAGTGAATAATTATTTGTATGTTTTCAAAGATTTTCATAAAAATATTTTTTTTTAAAAATATCACATCAGCGAGTTTTTAAAAAAAAACCATAGTGTATTTTAACTGTTTCACCAATGTAAACATACCAAGTGGGTTTTTGTTATAGACAATTCAAACAATGTTTTTTTATGAACACTGTATTTTAAAAATTTTTCATAATATAGTCACCTCGGACGAAAAGTAGAATAGTAGCTCAAAATAGCAAAATGAAAATTTTATTTACATTTATTAAAATGCCTGTACCACAAAAACGAAGTTGTTTACAACATATTTTGTAATGAAATAGGACGTCGCATTCATTTTAAAACATATAAAAAATAAACTTTTCATAAAGTTTTTTTAAAATTTCAAATGAAGAAAAAATATTTTTCCTTAATTTATGATAAATTTTAATCCATTACGATATAAAAATTCAATTCAAAAATTAATATTAAATGTAAATTCAGCAAGTTGTTCTAAAAACAAATTCTTTTTTTACAGGCTTTTGCTTTCAGGTTTAATTAAGTTTACATTATTTTTCATAATTAGTACATATTCAAATTTATTAATAACCTTTCTTTTAAACAATAATTTTGTGTTTCTGTAATAAGTCCTTCTCTTCATGTATTTACTATACGTACTAAAATGTTTTCTCCGTTTAAACAGCTTATATTCTGTAATACATTCCTCCATTTAAAACATAATGATAAAACTGGTTGAAGAATTAAGTCAGGAAATGTTATTTTCATGTTAAAAGTTTGAAAACTAGTAAGTTAAGCAGCTTAAATAGAAAAGAAAATAAATTAAAAATAGAATTATGTCCCATTCGGGCTTTTTCTAAAAAACGGCTTAAATTCGAGAAAAAGATTGACTTTTTATGTTGCTTTATTCAACATGAGGTTTAAAGAAAAAATTATGGTTTCAAATAATTTTTTATTACCGAAAAATAATAATAATAAAATTACCAATATTTTAAAATTATCTTTAAAAAATTCTTCTGAAATTCTTTCGTTTCTGCTATAGCGTAACTTGAATCTTATGGTGAAATTTGAATTCATCTTGATGGAGAAAAAGAGTTTTTAAAAACCAAGCATACTATGCTTTGTTGCTCAAAAGTATATGCCACTTAGTGAGTAACACTTGTTTTTTAATTTCTAAAATCGATAAATATTTTTCTTTCTGAAATTAATGAAAAAATAGTCTCTTTTTAGTTTTCTTTTTAAACCTTTTATAAGTGTACAATAAGTAGTTTAACTTTATATATTTTTTTACTTTTTAAAGAAAGGTTTTGGTAATGAAGAGGAGTCAAGTTTGATGTTGTTTTATTCAAAGACTCTACAATTTTAAGCTAAGTTTAAAAAAGGAACGCTATCGATTCACAACTCTGATATTTCTTTTTGCCCTTTCTTCATGGACCTTGATACACGCATTTAAAATTATTCTGCGTTAATATATTAGATTTGTAACGTATGTATTGTAGTATAACATATTGTTCCATAAATAGTTATTATACCGTATAATCTCATTGCTAATGAATTTACTAAAACCTTTCAACAAATTAAAGCACATATATTTCGAACATATATTTCAATAACCGAATATAACACAGGAGAAACATATATTTCCTTAATGTTCCACAAGTAGTGCTACATACATAAAACGAAGCCTTTATTTTAATTTTCAGGGCTAGTTTAGGGCTGTTGATACCACATTTGTGAGGAACTCTTGTACTAAATCTGTTTCTACTATGATGATCATAGAACTACGCTCTACGATCATACGATTCAAGATAACATTTAATTGGAAGTCAATGTATTTCCACAAGACATGCTATAACGTGTTTCTGTCGTTATGTGTCGCAGCTTTAATTTATGAAAATAAGAGAATAACTCAAAATTTGAACATTTACTATTTTACTGTAGAATAAAATATCAAATGAACCATATTAGCCTGCAATTACGAACATGTTGTTGATGTTCTAATGCAGCTTGTAATACAGAGACAGTTATTTATGCCATGAGCAAAGTCTGCACCTCTGCTACTAATTTAGCCCAACCCAGGGGACACGTATAGCTTGAAGATAGCTGAAGACGATTGACTCTAGAGACGCGATAACACTACCCCACAATGCTCACAATGGATTCGGACCACTACAAACATCCATGGCACCGCCGGGACACGAACCCGAAACTTGTGGTACCGAGCGCAATTACGAATATATAGTAAATTTTTTTAAGTGATTAGTAAAACTAACCGCTATATCGACTTTTTTTTTTATCATACTCTTATATGCGTGCAACACAGGAAAAGCAGAGAAATATAGGACATCTTTCTTTTTAAGTTGGAGCGTGGTATACTGAAAAACAGTAGAACATCTAAATAACATGGGCCAATAATAGGGAAGTACATTGCCAAACGCGCTAGTTTACTATTTACCTATTGTTTTTTACCACGCTAGTTTACTATTTTATGTATCACTTAATAGGTAAAGAAGATCCAAACTAATCCTAACATCTTTTACTAAAGAACTTTTAAATCCAGGGTTTAAAGCTATAACTAAACTAAGTTTGTAGTTTTTTTTTTTTTTTTTTAAGAAGTTATAAATTAGATTATAAATTAGCAAACATGAAATCAAAAGTTATATTTTTTTCCCACAATCAATTATTTTTTTTGTCATAAATTTAAAAAAATCGTTTCTTTTTTAAATCATTCTTAAAATTGAATAGGTATTGAGTGTTCTTGAAAAGCAAATTAATGCAATATATTGAAAATATTGCATCATCCATTTAATTTAATTTTTTGTTGTGAAAATACATAGCATAAATCAGTCCTACCTCCCTGAAAATAAAAAAAAAAAAATCTTTAAACGTAGTAGAAGAAAAAAAAAATGCAATACATTAAATTAATACTATTATAAAAGCTTGAAATATTATGCCTATATACCAAAAAATATTCTTTAACTTTTTCTCAACTACTTTCTATATAGTTTCATAATTTTATTACATTGACATATATCTTCCTATTTGAGCATTAAGAATGACATATTTGCGTCCTTCTACTGATTCTAAACAGTTTAGGCTTTTAAATCGGCTGAATAATTCTTAAAATAATAGTGAAGCATTTCGTTTGAAGTGCACTTCGAATAATTCCTTGACGAATGTCTTCTGCAAAAGTCCTTTTGACAGATTGTTAACTGAATCTTGTTGTTTTATTTGACTTCCTTGACATCTCTTTTAAATGTCATATTTATTATCTTATTTATTGTCATTTTATTATCTTGTTTTAAAAGACATATTTATTCCTTAAAAAGACATTTGATCAATTGGCTCTTCAACTTAATAAATAATACTTTACAAATAAAAAAAAAAATTTCCTTACAGAATTATTCTAGAAATAAATTGAAACAATTGAAGAAGTTTGCTAAATAATGTAATACTAGATTGAAAATTATTAGAATTTTTTTAGAAGAATAAAAGTAATAATAAATGTTTTTTAAATAATAAAATAGTTTTATAATTTTTATTTTTTGAACATTTATTGAACATTTTTGAACATTTATTAACATTTAATATTTATTCATGAACATTTTTTTATTGACATTTGAACATTAAAATTTTTTATATATTCTGAACATTTGAACATTAAATTTTTATATATCCTGAACAATTGAACATGGAACATTATTTATTGAATTGAATTGATTAACATTTTTTAAATACTTTTTGAAAATTTTTTTAAATATTTTTTGAGCATTTTTTTATTTCTGAGAGAAATTAAGAACATAAAAATAAAAGAAAATTATGCACGTGCATTTTGTTTAGCTAACAAAGCAAAAAATATTTGTAAATTTAACTTGAGGAAATTGCATGAATTAAATGGTAAAGCAAACATATGTAAAAAAATGCTTTCAGTTATAAACGAGTTAAAAGTCATTGAATTGTTTAAAATCTTGATTTGATTTTGTCAGATTATTGACTTGCTTAAAGTCTTTTAAATTTGAACTATCAGTTTTGTTTAAAACGGAATCGAAGGACAATAAAATGGGTTAAAAATGTATAAAAATAAAAGTTGCATTATATTGATTACTATCACAGCTAATTCATTCCAGATCTTTTTTCATCCATTAGTATACAATGCTGAATGATAGGCATCTCACTCTGTCTACTTTTGTTGAAATCGGGGTTCCTACCAACGTCTGTAACATTTGCTTATTTTTTTTTTTGTATTTAAGTATTAAAGAAAAACAAATGAAACAGAATTTTTCAGTTTTTATTACTTTTATTTTTTTCATTGGCAAAAATATTTTTACGTAGCGATTTATAGTATTTCTATGTAAAATATCAATGGTAAAAAGGAATATCCACAAAATATTAGGCAGCAGCTTATAATTTTAGGCAAATAGTTACAGTAATAAACTAATGCTGGAAGTAGAAGGCATATATGTTAAAATTATTGTTGCAGGGCTCATATGTTTGCTATGGATATCGTATGCAATGAATATGCTATCGTTTTTTATCATGTATTTTATTTCTGTATATGTAAATATACAGAAATAAAAATACTAAACAGAAAGAAAAATAAAATTTAAAAAAATAATAAAATAGAGAAAATAATAATAAAATTATTAAAAATTATAAAACAGAACAAAAAATTAAAGTGGCAGATTAAATAAAAAAAAACTTATATATAAAAAAATTTAAGCAAAGCATCTTCGGAAGATCCATCTAAGACACTATCATGAAATGGTTTTATTGGATGTATAAACTCACAAAATCATAAACCATATGTATTTTCTGCTGATTAGAAAATTAACAAAATATGGTCTTTAAGTTTACGCATTTCTAAGAAGTGAAGGTCACCCTAATATATATTCAAGTCCTTCAGAAACGCAAGGTCCGAAACGCTTTCCTGACGCGCTAGTGTCTGCAGAAAACAATAAGAACGAAAGGATAGGGTGCAAATGAATGAGCTGTTTATTATTCAATGAGTATCCACAAAAAATACCATCGTCAATAGTAACAAAGACGAATTATGAATACATGTCACTTTCATGCAGAATCATCCACACGCTGTAGCTGTACAATCCGCTATGATGCATTATAATTGGGCACTGGAACTTCGACTTTCCTGTATCAGACCTAGTATAGACTCCTCTATATATGGATTTTTTTTTTCTTCAAGTGCTTGGAAATTCTCAAGTACTTGTTCAAATATGGTAATAGTTCCAAATTAGGTATACATGTATCAATTAAATAATCGTCCATAATTATTATAACGAATTTTTATCTCGTTTTTCTTGCACCTTCCACTCATTTGACTCGTCGCGATCTGGAATATTTTTATTTGGCTAACAACAATGTATCTGGATATGAAACGAATTAAATATCCAAATATCCTGTAATAATAAATATATTAAATCCCTGTTCATGTTGATTTGAAATTTAATAAAATTGCAGATTCTTTGGCGAAGAATGCCAGAAGTCTGGATCAGACTGCCATTCCTATTTCCCTTCGCAGATGCAAAATACCTTGGCAAAATCTAAACTTATAATTCCATCTAAGATTTAAATTAAATACCAATTTCAGAACTAAATGTCGATAGAAACTACTACCCTCACAAGATTAAGGATGAAGCACCACAAAAATATGAACATTTCTGCTGATGACGTTAAAAAATATCAAAAATGTGGCAACTGCCCTGATGTCGAACTGCAGCCACCATGCATTGTCTGGACCAGGATCTATAAGGATTATAAGTATTTATACACCTAGTTGGCAATCAAGGCGGCCAATATTATTCGGAAGCAAAAACGATATTTGATTTTCTTGTACTCTTCAGGGGATACAACAATAACAACAACAATCAATTTCGTTACGGCAACATTAATTTTTGGATTTGTCATTAGGTAGCGCAGTTAAAACAATTTTAGCAAGAAGTTAGACAACGAAATTGAAAGTGATTTTATTTATCTGCATTTTAGTCTCTAGCATGTCAACCATGAGGTTCAAAATAAATTGAAAAATAAAGAAAAGAAAATAATAATCGTATCACTAACGTGACATTTTTTTTTGAATTCGTTGTTATCTTTTCTTGAGACAGTGCAATATTGGAAAAAGCAAACAGTGGAATGCCAGTTAAAATATATTGTATGCATTATGAGTTAAAAACGCCAATCCAACTTCAACTAAAAGCATAATATAAGATTACTTTAGAGTTCTTTTGTCAAAACCTAAAGGTTTCATTTTCAAAAGTTGAAACAAAATGTTTGTTATAATTTGAACAAAAATCTTTGAGTTTTTAATACTTCATGATGGGTTCATTGCATAGAAAATTCTTATTTGGTCACTTTAGCAACTATATTCTAAGATTTGGTTTCATCTATGACAACAATATAAACAATAAATGTCAACTGATCTTCGAAAAATACTTTAGTTAAATAGTTTTTCGATTTTTCGTAATTTGGTCAAAGTTGGCTTCAAATGTTACACTGGTGGACAAAATTAAGAGATGGAAAGCATTTTCGCACTTTTATCTAAAAATACCGCACAAAACCTGGACAGTTGATTGCCATATATGGTCACTGTAATTGGCCCTGAGATAAATTTACGTATTCTTGTGGGCGTTGCTAAGCCAGCAGGAGGTATAAAGTCCGCATCGAGCTGTTCATCTCATTCCACTCTTCAACACAGTTGCAGATTTTAGTGCATTTTTGAATAATCTTGTTGTTTCTTGCTGGTTTTTAGGTGAAATGAGTGAACATCATCGTTTAGGTATGAGGTGGAGAATTGTGGGTAGACTTGAGGCAGGCCAGTCCCAAGCTCAGGTTGCTAGGGAATGGATATAACACCAAGCGTCATTTCAAATTTGTGGAGCCAATTTAAAACTATTGGGACAGTATGCAGACGACCAGGACAAGGTCGCCCGAGGGCTGCAACGGCCAATGAAGACCGGTATTTGCTCCTTTCAGCTAAGCGCCAGAGGACAACTACAGCCACTCAATTGTCAAGGGGCCTCGCGGCTGCTACAGGAACATCAATTTCGAGTAAGACAGTTTCAGGAGACTCCATGAAAGAGGGCTGTATGCCAGGAAGCCCGCTATTTGCATCCCACTCATTCCCTCCCACAAAATAGCGCGTGCAGAATGGTGCAGACAACATCAAAATTGGACACAGCTTCAATGGGCTAATGTTCTCTTCACCGATGAATCCAGATTCTGTCTACAACCTGATTCTGGACGGTTATTGATATGGAGGAACCTGGAACCCGATACCATCCTAGCAACATTATCGAAAGGGACCATTATGCTGGTGGAGGAGTCATGGTTTGGGCAGGGATCATGCAAGATACCCGCACACCGCTCCATGTGTTTGACAATGGTTCCGTGAATGCCCAGAGGTACAGGCAGTAGGTCCTAGAGCCCTAGGGGCGTCTTTTCAGGGGGCGCTGTTGGCCCTGAGTTCATTTTTTATGGACGACAATGCGCGACCACATAGGTCTCTCATGGTTGATGAGTATCTGGAAAGCGAGGATATTCAACGAATGGATTGGCCAGTCAAATCACCTGACCTGAATCCTATTGAACATGCTTGGGATGCTGTTGGGAGAGGTATTGCGATGCGCCAACCTCCCCCCAGAACCACCCTGGAGTTAAAAATTGCTCTGGTGGAAGAATGGGAGGGTCTTCCACAAGCCCTCCTTAACTCCCTTATTAACAGCATGCATACTCGTTGTGCATGCTGTCTGTCTGTCAGGGGTGACCATACACCATACTAGAGGCAACATACTGTACAAGCCTCACTTTTATTGTCATCTTTTATCCTTAAGTTCAGACTACATTGGATTTATTGGCAATAGGCCTTGCCAGTGAATGGCAATTTCATTTTTGTTTTGCATACTTTATTCTCATGGAATAAGCTATATCCATACCAAATTTCATTTATTTACATTCAGTATTTTTTTAGATATTTAGGAAAATGTCTTCCATCTCTTAATTTTGTCCACCAGTGTAGTTTCAGGAGTTTTGAAATTATTGTAAAATATTGTATAAAAATCTATTATTATGACCATTTTTTTTATAACTTGGAATTTTTATAAAATTCTTGAAATTGATTCTATTAGGAATCATTCTATCATGAAATGATTATCTATTAGGAAAATCATTATTACTGTTACTGTTCAAAGACATTTGAGACTTCAACTTAGATAGATTACAAGATTGTTTACGTTAAAATTTAGGTAGAAAGTACTTTATTATTTAGTCGTATATAAATTGTGTTTGTAATTGCGTATGTAAATTGTTTGGAAATTGTGTTCTGCTTAAAAACAAAAAACTTTTTTTCAGGTTTCAATTCAAAAGTTAAATATTTACATATAAGACTTTTCTATTGGGTTCCTCTTTTGTAAATACCTATATATGCAATTAAAATGAAACTATGTTTGCAACAAAAACATGATTAAAAGTTTTATGCATTGAACCCGATAAAATAAAATAAAAAATATTTAAAAATATTCAGAAAACTTTAAATGTAAAATCCTTTACAGCAGCATCAATGCGAAAAAAAAAACGATTCTCTTGAATCCTTAACAAACAGATAAAAGCATACGCTAATGTTTTTGCAGCGTATCGAATTTCAATGATCTTTCTTCTTTGAATAGCTAATTAAAAAAAGTGAACGCGCTCACTGTAAGAGGGGGAAGATTTGCTGATTCAATTCCCTGGACAATAATTCCATTATCGTTATCTGATGGTACGCTCTTTCTTTTTGTATTATTCAAAGTGTGTTATTTCGGTAGTACGGGAGCAAATTATTGTACACTAATGGAAGAAAATGTTTAAAAGAATTTAGTATTGATACAAACATAGATGCATATCCAAAAAATGATCATTTTTTTCTCATTAATGTTTTATCAAACAACTTTTTTTTTTTTATGTCGAAGAATAGTTCAAATATTTATAAAACAATGAGATAATTGACAAATAAATTTGCAAAGGATATATTTATTAGAAAGTTATTTTAAAAATATATAAAAGAGCGTTGTTTCTCATCCCACTTGATCGACAGCAACATCTAGACCAAGTTCTAGAACCCCGTGTGTTCTCATGGAATGAGGGAAAGGAGGGTAGCTTCTGTTGTGATGGGACACCCGTAGGTATAAGTCTGACTTGGCTCCGTGACGCTGAAGTAGAAAGGCATGGTCTTCCGGGAGGTTTTAGGTCGAACCACCCCGCATTTGAGTATCGTATGGGGGAAAACCCGGAAAACTTCCACCAGGTAGTTCGACTCACGAGGCAAGATGGCTGCACATCACAAACGCCATTGAGTGTTCTCGTTCAAGAACCCGTTTTTCCCCGTGAAACAAACAACAAAGTCGCCAGTGGATTGAATCTCATCCCTAATGCTCACCAGCGACGGACATTGCCACCGAGCCACGAGTCGGATATCGAATTATTTCTTTTATTATTTTGAAGGAAAAAAATTCTGAAGAATGGGAGGTAGAGCTATTTTAATAAGATTTCAGTTCAACAAACAATTTTAAACTACAGAAGAATCGGCTTGGGTCCCCGTGATAAGGCGCGCGAGGTTCAAGTTCGAGCCCGTTGGTGGAATCCTTTACAATTCTACTTTCAGAAACGAAGAAACTCAATGGGGGAGTTTTCAAGAGTTTTCTTTCATATGACATGCAAATGCCGAAAAATCTACCAGAAGGCTATGCCCTCCCTCATAGCCCATCGATGCACAATCGTACCATGAATCATGGACTGTTCATGGGATTGTTTACGAAGTTCAAAAAAAGGCTTTTATCTTATCCACCGATGTTCATTAAAAAGGGCTTTTATAAAATCCCCTTAATATGTTATTATGTTCTATAAAAAAGGTTCATATTATTCACATATGTTCATTAAAAGGGTTTTTAACCCACCGATGTTCATTAAAAAGACCTATCGATCTTATTCACCAATGTGCATTAAAATATCGGTGAATAAGATCGATAGGTCATCTTATCCACAGATGCCCATTAAAAGATTATCGATCCTATCCACCAATGTTCATTAAAAAGGACCACCGATGTTCATTTAAAAGGGGTTTTTAAAGGGCTTGTTTCTTATCCACCGAATTTTTCGGTGGATAAAATAAAAATTCTTTTTAATGAACATCTGTGGATAATATCGGTGGACATTTTTTAATGAACATCGGTGGATAAGGTGGATTTCATAAAAGCCCCTTTTAATGAAGATTGGTGGATAAGATAAAAGCCTTTTTGTTATGTAACAGTATTTTGATGCTGCTCTTAATAATGGAAAAATATTAACCTAAAAAGAGGGTTTCTAACTAATTACCTCCCTTGGGCATTTAAAGAAAGAAAAAAAAAAACTCTCCGATGCATTTTAAAGAAACAAAAAACCAAGGCGGGTCACAAGTAAAAGGATACTAATTTAACAGTAATTATTGAGAAAAATAGATGAAAAAATTTACAATGTACCATATCAAATAAGAAAAACATTTTGTAGCGTTGTAAAAAATTTATTTTTTTTTCCGACTCGTTGTTTATTTTAAATAACTGAGTAGGTAATTTCCACTAATTAACCAACCTCTCGCTAAGACATTCAATACTTTCCCACCACCATCACTGAGGAGAACACTCCAGGGCGGCTGCCCAGGTTATGCAACGTCATTCGACCCCAGTATTTGATCTCCGACACCATCCCTAGCATTATGCCGAATAACATCCCATCCGCGACACCCAGGAAAGTGGCCACAGCATTGCAAACCTCTATCCTGTATCAACAACAGAACTCATATTTGAATACAGGGGCCTGACTGGCCGAGTGGCTAGCGCTCTAGCGCTCAATACCACAGGTTTCGGGTTCGAGTCAGGGCAGTGCCATGGGTGTTTGTAGTGGTACGGAATCCACTTTAAACCGTAGGTCCCGGTCTAGCGTTGCGGGTGCATTGTAGCTCCGCGTCCGTGGCTCATCTTGGCTATACGCGCCCCATGGGTAGTGCTAAGTGAGTAACGTCTGTGCAGCGCTTGCTTAAGGCATAAAAGACAACTGTCTAAGTGTATGCCAGCTGCATTTGAAAAAAATATATTTGGATTCAACCAGCTGGAAGTGTGTCCACAATTTAATTATTTCCAAAAATATGAATTATTTCAAAAATGTATCATTTATTATATATATATATATATATATATACCATATATTTCACATATGTATATATATTACATGTATACTGAAGTACGCATAGGTTGCAGCAACGAAACCTAAAATCAGACAAATGCAAATGTCAAATTGGTGAACAGTTACAATTGAATTGGCAGATCAAAAAAGAACACAATAAATTTATACAAAATAGGCAATAACAAGGTTTGAAACATGCAAAAGAAAGTAAACCCAAAAATATAAAAATATAGTAAAACCAAAAATCAATATTTATAAAAACCCAAAATAAATTGCTTATAACACCCAATGTATAGCTTTGTCAAGGAATATTTATCAATAACAATATTTAACTTTACAAAGCATTTTCAATACGAATTCTGCTATACATTTTATTAAAAGTTAAGTAACTTTTATGACGTTAATAATAAATTTAATTATTTAACAATAGAGATTTGACTGTAATTGATTGCTTTTTGTCATATATTTTTTGACGCTCGAAAATGAATGACACTTGTAAAGAGCGTACAATGACATCGCTATTTTTCAAATTTTTATTCCATATGCCTATTAATATTGATAATAGTGGCGACACTTCATAAGTTGTTCTGTCTTTTCTGCCAACGGGACTTTTCCATAAGTCTTTTCCAATCTTTAACTGCTCATTTAAACAGTTCATTTTAATTGATCTTTTGATGTTTTGCAAAAATAATGATATAAAATTATTTGATAATGTAAGATTTTCTTCTTGTTGTTCCCTAACTGAGTAGATAAAGGAGTTTTTTTAAAAATATTTCAGAAAATAAAAAGAAGCAACGTTGTTTGATACTTGAAGGAAATAAAAACTTAATAATTTCTGTTTCAAAAAATTTATCATAATGAGTATATAAAAATGTCAATGGGTTAATGAATTATGACTTACTTCGTGTTGTTATGTTATTATGTTACTTCGTGTACCTTTATAACTGTACTGAAGAGAGTGATGAACAGCTCTTTTATAAATCAATTTTGTTAAAACTTTCTATGTTAGGAAATTACAAAAAAAAAAAAAAAAAAAATTAATCCAGAAATAAAGTGCTCCTTCCGTCTTTTAAAAATAGTAGCAGTTGATAAATTTAATCTGTCCCATAATATTAGTAGCGGGCCTGAATGGCCGCTCTGGCTAGCGCTCTGGTGCTCGGTACCATAGGTTTCGGGTTCGAGTACCGGCGGTGCCATGGATATTTGAAGTGGTTCGAAATCCTCTTTAAACCATAGATCCCGTTCTAATAGGATAGTAGAGCGTTGCGGGGGTATTGTTACTCCGCGGCCGTGGTTTATCTTCAAGTTACGCGCGCCCCCTGGGTAATGCAAAGTGAGTAACGTCTGTGCAGCGATTACCTTAAGGCATCCAAGACAGCTGTCTAAGTGTTTGCCAGCTGCATTAGCAGAAAAAAATAATAATAGTAGCAAAAGAAACTAAATATAAAAGCAACATTTATTATGAAAACGCTGGATTAAATTAAACAAGAAATTAAAATTATTACTTCTATTATTTTATTTTGATTGTTGAGATAGTTTCTGGATTTTTTAAAAATTTCGTTACTACATTTGAAACTCGTAGGTAGAATCCCTTGGCTACCAACTTTACTTTCCCTACATGAGTTAACTTAAAATAGATTTCCTCATGTATGGATTTTCCTTTATCGAAATTCGGAATCACGTTAATTGGGGAACTTCAATAGAGGGAACTGCTGAGCTTATGCTGCCTCTTCTGCAAACATCTAAGTTTTTCTCCAGAATCTTTGTAACCATGTCCATGGTTTTTTTCCAAAGAAAAAACATTAGTATAAGATTCAAACAATTATTTTATGAAGCATGTTTCCAAATTATTGATACGGCATCATTCTGTCGCGCTTAAATTGTTTTGCAGATAACGTAATTACACCTTTGTTTTTCTTTTGGATACATACAGAACTGATAATCGCACCTCGATCTTTGCTCGAAAATCTCTTTTTTAACTTGCTCTTACAATGAATTGATATTTAACTGAAATAAAACAATGGTTTCGATCAGGGATAAAATTAGAAAGATAATTATAATTCCTTAAGTATTAGATTAACCTAAAAAATCGAAAGATTCAGAACAAATGACAGATATCATATCGTTACAACATAAATTAGCTTTGAATTCGCCAATAATTCCCGTTTAAATAATCATTTACTACTATTTTAAATGAAATAACAAAATGCATACTAAAGAGTTTTTATAAAAATCATCAAACAATTTTTAAAAAATATTTTTAAAAAATCCAATAGTAAAAAAATTCTATTGTAAAAAAATCCAATAGTAAAAAAAAATTCTATTGTAAAAAATTAAAAATATTGTTACGATTAGAATTAACAAAATGTTGTTAATTCTAATCGTAATAAAATTCATTTAACAGTTGTTGTATTTTTGAATTTTAATAAATTAATATTTACAGTTATATTTACAGACTAGGTCTAGCATTCATTGTAACCATAAATCTCTTACTTACGAAGGAGTTTGGTTTGTCGCTCTACTGTCTTTAGCTAAATAGACCGCGACCTACTGTTTAATGTAGATTCCGAACCACTCACAAACATCCATGCCACCGCCAGGATTCGAACCTTGCTTACAAAGGAGATACAGCTTCAATTTGGCCCAGAGAGGGAAGAAGTAACAAATACTGCGAGGCTAATGACGAGAATATAGCTCTTGAGCAGTTTTGTCATCTGTGTGATGGTGGATACAACCCTAGAAGAAGGTTGGGAGAAGTATTGCTTTCTGAAAGAATTTTAATGAATAGTCTACCTTTATTTGCATATTCAGAAAATCAGAAAAACCCCAGCTGCTAGGGATAAAAGCTTTTCTGACACATTCTTCATCAAGTCTACTTGATACATTTCTTTCACGGCAGAATCGAACCTAACCTACAGCCCTACGCTAACAATCTCTATCCCTGAGTGGAAATAATGTGGAAAATAAATACGGTAGCTATACCATAAAAATAAAAGTAACAATAATAATAAAATTTTACAAGAAAATGATCGTTATTTAATAATTTAATATAAAAACAAATTACGCCGAATACTTTTAGTTACATAAGTCCTTTTAAGAATAAAACCCTACTTACACATGCTGTCTACAACTGCAAAACATCCAAACACACATTATGGGTAATGAATATCAATAAAAATTAATTTACTTATAAGTTATTTCATCAGTTTGATGGGAGGCTTTTAGCGAACTCTCTTCACTAACTTAAGATTTGTAAAAGTAGGCAAGTGAATAAGTTACTGAATTGCTATTGGTTGGTTTGAATTAGCAATTGAATATATCTTAATGACTATATTCTTACAAGAATGTCTAGACACCAAAGGTATTTTGTTTTAATATTTTATGTCTGATTTTATTAATCAATGAATATAAGGAGTTCGCATTGCATTCGAACAATAAATGTGATAGAAGGTGTAGTATTATTTATGCTACATAGATTTGATAATGTAACTGTAACTGCTACAGCTCTTGATATAACTTAAATAGCTATAGCGGTTTATTCAGAAAAATTTCTTACATTTATAAAAGAATAAATATATCATAATGTACTTAAAATATTCTTATAATTACCCTTACATTTTAAATAACAATTCATTATATATATATATATATATATATATAACTTGAATGTCTATATATTTCCTTACAAGCAATTCAGATTCTATGAGTCTCATGAAAGTATAAATTCAGTTACATATAATTGTATTGCAAAACCTGGCTATTATAATAATTTAATTATAAATACTATTCGACCAGTCATGACGTGGAAAAATGACAACCAGCCAAGTCAGATAGATTAAAAAAACGCTGATATAAATGCGATAGATAATAGATAAACATAAACGTTGTAATAAAAAGTAATTTCGTAAAAGTTTTAATTACCATAAAATTTTTTAATTTTTATAATTAATATACTAAATTACATAATACTAAAAGGAGAATTAGATGAAAAAATTCACAATAACTAATAAACTTTTTTTATTATCAAAATTCCATTGTGTCGCGTATGTCTGACTTGCACCCCTAGCAAGTAATAGATTCGTTCATTTCCGTTTTTAAACCGGATGTTTACCTTTCTACTGAATAGCTGGTAGAACGCTGTTTCTAAAACTTTTTTTAATAAATGCATTGAACGTTATTATATACGGAAAATCTGATTTTTTTACGCTTTCCTTCAAAATGTAAATTTGTGGGGTTTTTTATTCTCAGTTGAATTATATTAAATAATATCTGTTCCTTTGAATGTTTGAATTCCTTTTAATACAGAAATTTATATAACTAATAATGCACTTTGTATTACTGTTTCCCAAAATTTATTACCTTATAAAACCCTTCAAGCATCTGAGATTCACAACTATTGCATGCAGTGCGTGCATGCATATCACTTTCATATAACTTATTGAGTGCATATTGATTTGAAAACTCCAATAAAGCAATACCACATTAAACTCAAAAATCGATACATTCAAGAGGGCAACCCAAAATAAAAGCAATTTCTCGCCACCCAGAAATATCACTCCATGAAGATTAATTGCATTAAATTACGCGCCACTATCTCTTATTGATTTCCATCTCACATTCCTTCTTCGAGTTATAAATTTCAACGATATATCAATTTGTTTTTTGTTTTATTTCTTTAGCATTCTTTCTTTAAAATTGTTCTTGATTTTTTTTTCTTTTCAAAGAATGCTCATTTTATATCTTAAAAGCATTGCGTTCAGATGTTTGAAAAAAGGAGAAAAATGAGTACAATTTCAAAAAGTTAAAACTGTCTCAAAAATTACAAATATACCACATATTTTCATTGAATAAATATTGTAGAAAAAAATATATATTGTTTATAGATTATAGGGTTATTTTCAGATACCTCCATTAATAACATTTAGAATTAATTAGCCAGACTCTTGGTTCAGTGGCAAAGCGGCCGCTGGGGAGCATTAGGGCAAAGGTTCAATCTGCTGGCTGCATTATTGTAGACACAGTTTCAAAAAACGAGGAGACTCAATGGCGTTTATGATGCTCAGCATCGTGCCACGTTAGTCGAACTATCTAATTTTTCCGAGTTTTCTCTCATACGATACGCAAATGTGGGGTAGTTCCCTAAAAGTGCTCCCGGAAGGCACTGCCCTCCTTCTTCAGCGCTATGGAGTCAAATCAGACTTCTACCTACGGGTGCATCATCCCAATAGAAGATGCCCCCCTTTACCTCTTTCCAAGAGAATGCACTGGTCTTGACTTGGTCTAGATGTTGCTGCCTGCCAAGTGGGGTTTAAAAAAAAAAAAAAACCATAATTATCTCTTCTTGAATAACGACAGAACCATCTTGTTTCAATTACGTATCTCACTGTGTCACTTTCCATGACTTAGGAAGAACTGCTCCAAATTTTCTTGTCGTATGGGAGAAAACCCAAAAACGTCCATTACGCATACCGACTATTGATGTTATTTGATTTACACATTGCCACAAAAGCCTCCAAATCTCCTCGCTACTCAAAGCAGTGACTACATTCGACGTCACCGGGAAATTCTTACTTGAGCCTCCGTGCATCTTACCACTGGATCATGAATGGACCAATGAACCAACTGTATAACCCAAAAGTAGATATTCACAAAAGATCTCGTGTACATAAAAATTGTATTAATTGAATTTTAATGCACGACAAATAATAGCATTACAAATTAACACAAACAGCAATTCATGGAATTTTTAGTAAGATTGTGTGAAATTTCAGGTTACTTAAAATGCAGCTGGAATGTGGTTGACTTAACCAATCAAACAATAATTAATATCTTAAAGTAAGAGATTTTTAACGACAGTTTTTTACGACAATTTTATAAGTATGCATTTTAGAATTGTCATAGTGACAAAATGTTTATCAGGAAAAATAAAAATATAATTTTGGATAAAAATCTTAAAATCAATATCGTGACTAATGCTTGATTGTTCCTTAAAAGTTTGGAGAAAAAAATTCCAATATACTATATATTTTACATTAGTCGTACTAAGCCTTAAATTCACACTGAGTATAAAAATTTAAAATGTAGTATATACAGAAGCGATTGCCTGAAATGTTTAATTTAAATTTTATTTTTTAACTTGTTGCTCAAGCTTTTTTTCGTGTACAGAATATTAACAAAATCAAATTATTTTTTTTACATTCTAATTAATAAATGTTTGTGTCTTTGTACCAGAAGTTAAAGTGTTTGTCGTTAAAAAAAATAAATGCTAGTTAACATTAAAAAAACCAATGTTTTTATTGATTTACAAGCATCCTAACTAGATAGTTCAAGGGTTTACTAGAAATTGGATTAAGACACTTTGTTTTGGGAACTTCATTTAGAACCATCACATTTTGTAAATAAATGATCCTTCTAACAAGAGAGCTTTCTAATCGCAGACATGTTAGGCACTTGTCCAATAAAAAAGACACAGCTTTAAAGCTACTTTTTTGTTCGAATTACTTTGTGGCGATAAAAGTTATCTCTTCGAAAGCAGTTGTTCGTATGCAAAACACTTCCAGTCAGCTGTCTCGGTATGTGCTGAGAAAATATGTGATGAGTTTCCTTAATTCTACAAGAAGAATTAAGGAATATCATGGCATCATTCAAGTTTGTCCCTTCAAAAAAATAGCCATTGCATTGTATAGGTGCAGAAAACGTGCAGTGCATTTGAATGAAGTTACAGATGTTGAATTGATTAATTTATAATCATTCTAAAAATGAATTTCAAGAGACATTTTATTATGATATATAAAAATCTAATGAGATAAACATTAAAACGTTTCGAAGTTTTTTAAACCATCATGTATAAAACACAGTTCTGAGTAATTTTATGTTAACAAATTTTCAAAATCACATGTTGCATAGAATACTTGTTAATAATTGTTATTAAATATATTGTTATAGAATACATTCCTATCGTTATTGAATATATTTTTCTAATGCAGCTGGCAAACATTGACAGTTGTCTTGGATGCCTTAAGGCAAGAGCTGCTCAGACGTTACTCACTTAGCACTACCCAGGAGGTGCGTGTAGCTTGAAGATAAACTACGGACGTGGAGTAACAATACCCTTGCAAAGCTCTACGATCCTGTTAGACCGCGACCTACGGTTTAAAGTGGATTCTGAACCACTACAAACATCCATGGCACCGCCGAGCACCATGGAACCAAGCGCCAGAGCGCTAGCCAATCGGGCAACATAGCCCTGCTACGGAATATTATGTTGAAAGAACAAACTATATTGAAACATAATTTAAGAGAAATAATTAGAAAGCAAGTCATTAAAGATATTATAGATAGTTAAAAATAACATTTAAGAGACGAAATAAGAAAGCATTTAATTTTTAACACAGAAAGGTTATACAAAAAGTGAAATATGACTTTTTTTATAAATTAAAGAAAATTTAAAAGCCCCAAAAATCTTTAACTATAAATTAAAAAAAAAACATACAATTGTTAAATGTATGTTAGAGATAAATAAATTTTCTTTAAGAACAAATAAAAAATTATCCTATTATTACAATTTATTGGCAATTTTCTTTCTTTTTTATAAATAAAAAAAACAATTTTGATTATTATCATTTAATGACAAAATTGTTATTTTTTCATGTATTGATTTCCTACTATCTAGAATATCTTAATTAAGTTTTGGAAATATTAATATAACAAAGGTTTTTCTTCCACTTTTTTTTTTATTATTAATTATCATCTGAGATTTAGAAAAAATGCAATTGTTAAATCAAAATGATAAAAATATTTTATCTTTTCTTACCTATTTCATTATAAGTAATTGGTCTTCTGTAGAAAATATGCATTAAATAAGACTGAATAATTAACGAAAAATAAAAAATTGAAATTATAACCAAAAATCCCTGGGAAAAACTCATTACGGATTGGATAGTTTCCAAATTATTAATAGAAAAAAATTATTTTTAATTACTTCGGAATTTTTTTCTTAAAGTTCTCTTTTTTACTTAAAGATTGAGCAATACAGCATTTCAACTTCATATTGTTTCTTAACTTTGTTAATTCTATTTACTGATTGACTCGCTTGTTAATTAAAGTTATTTCGGTTTCATTAATTTTTCAAATAACACTAGCATTAAAGCTCTGATGAATGATAATCTACTTAACAGAACCTATTTTTATTTAACGGCAACTTTATGGTGGAATTAAGATGATTTTTCTTAGATTGATGTTTTAACAAATTCAAATGCTTTATCGATTATAATTTTCATTGATTTTCTTTATAATAATTTTTTCTTTTTTTTTTGGATTATAATTTTCTTTCATTTTCTTTTAATAATTTTTGTTTTCTTTCGATTTTAATTTTCTTTCATTTTCTTTTCTTTCTTTTCGTTATAATTTTCTTTGATTTTCTTTATAATAATTTTCTTTTCTTTCGATTTTAATTTTCTTTTTGTATTGATTCTAATATCACTAATAGTACTAGTCTATTCGTACTCGTACTTGTCGAGTATCTATTGATATTCGTTCAAGTACTAGCCTATTCCTTTTTAATAATCTGTAATTAAAAATGGCTAGAAAAGGAACACACTGTTCCTTTATTTGTTTCAAAAACACCTAGTCACACTATATGCAAGCGTATATGTATAAATTTTAAGAAACGGAGTTTAAGAAATATTCTGTAACACTACATTTTTCTATATAACCGTCCATTTTCTCAAACTTTTTCCCAAGGCTGATTACATCTATCAGGTCTATATCACATATAGATCACATTTATATCACATCTGTAACACAAAATCTTCTAACATCCTAATGGATGTGTACTAAAGTCTATAATCATGTGATTTATTTCACTTACTTAGACACATGAATTAGTTCACTTATTCATGTGACTTACTCACGTGATTTGTTCACGTTAAGCATTTTTTATAAATGTGCTGCCTCAATATAATTATGGTATACCCCTTTTTTTTAAACCAAAAAAAAAAAAAAACCAAAAAAAAAAACCTAGCTTTTCATGTTATCGGTATACTCCGGTAGATACGTCTAATTTGGATTCAATGATATACTGTTTATATCATTGAATGTATTATATAATGATCCTATATATATATATATATATATATATAATTATTCTTTATGCTATTCATATTCTTGTCGTCAAAGATGGCGTTGTAATGCTTTTGGTGTGGTTTGGTTTGTCACTCTACGGTCATCTTGTGCACACTTTAGGTTAAACAGACCGGGACCTACAGTTTAAAGTGGATTCCGAACCACTACAAACATCCATGGCACCGCCGTCAAGCGAACCCGAATCCTGTGGTACCGAGAGCCAGAGCGCTACCACTCGGTTGTAATGAACTTTCAAAACACACCGAGAAAGATAATGCCGCCTACGCATTCATCTTTAGAGAGTTTAAATGTATTCTAAAAATGGATAATTTAGACAATAATGAGCGTTCTTCATTCAACTCATGTGCGAAGAAGCTGTTGAAAGAGGATCATAAAATATTCACCATATGTTTTATCATATTTATCTATTCTTTGATAAATGTTAAATTAATTTTATTACTTTTTCCTGACAGCATAAATTTTAGATACCATCATTTTTGTCATGCATGTGTGATTTTATTACATTTTGGTGTATAGAATAAAATATCTTTGCTTAACTTTATAAACAATATTTTTTTGAAAAGTATTATTAATGAATATTATGGTTTGCACAAATTTGTAAACAACACCATAAATTCCACACAATAACAGGGCCAACCTTATTATACCAGGTTTGAAGGCGAGGCAATAAAGTTTATTATAATTTTAAAATGATTTACATTGACTATCAAGGAAGGGAGAAAAATTTACTGTCATCCTTTTTAATGACGAGATTTATGCACGAAAACTCAGATAAATTAAACAAACTACTTTAACGACCTCATCGAAAGTGATAAGGTTAGAAAGATTGATAGTGTTCCAGACCATCCATCGTCGCTGACTTCATGTAGTCTGGTTATAAGTCAGGTGAACAAAGTGGCTCTAATAACTGCTGTCGGAAATCTCATTAAGCTATGAAATCGGTTTTGGTGTCAACAGGCTTGTATATTACTGTTTCTTGCTTTTCATTGGAAAATTATTTGATTTGTGTAATTTCTTGAGAGACACGCAGTGCTGTATATTAGGTATACGGTGATAGAGATATAAGTCAAAGTACTGTCATCCAGACCTAACATTTAGGATTTGAAAAGTCTCAGACATAAAGCATTTAAAGGGCATATAAGAGATACCCTGGAAAAATTTCAACTGGGTACAACAATTGTCTATAAATACGTTTGGCTTTTTCGCTCTACGGTCATCTTGTGCACACGAGGGCTAAACATACTGGGACATACAGCTTAAAATGAACTCCTAACCACTCACAAACATCCATGCCACCTAGATACGAAGTTTAAGAGTCTATACGAGATGTCCTGGACATAATTGCCTAAAAATCTACTAGTTTTTCCAATATTTGATTATAGCGGATGACACCATTGGAAACGCATCGGTATTCTCTTAACACGAATTAGCAAGTGAAGCAGTGACGAAAGAATAAACAAAAATAGTGTGAATTAAAATGTTAAATGTTATCATGCTATCTTAACGTTCCAATTGTGAAAGTTTTTCTTTTGGATTAATTTCTTTTATTGAATTAAGGATAGTTAGCGAAATTGTAATTTTGAAAAGTTGTATCCTATTAAAAAGATAAACTCCCTTAACTTTGATTAAGAATAAATGTAAATGTTTCAGTTCCTTAATTTTTATTTTGCTGTGAAAGAATTCATACATAAGACAAATAGCATATGTTGCACTATTTGATTTTCATCTTTTAAATCTGAAAATCATGAAACAGAATGTATTAATAAAAAAATTCCATTCAGAAAAAGGCATTTTTTTATATGCCGCTTGTAAAAACCTGCCTGGAACCAATATTATGCATTGAGATCCAGTTTTTGTTAGGGTAAAAAAACTTGATTAGTTCTTTAAACCAACACTATGAATTGGATTCAGGTTTCAGAAATATAAAAAATAATGCCCCTGAGAAAATCATTCAAGGTCATTTAAATTCATTACGAATCCTTATATATATATATAAAATAGTGTTGAATGAAGCAAGTAGGCCTTGTACTTTTTACTTACAACGACAAAAATTACATCAATGCGAATAGAAAAGGCTCCATTGAGACAGATTTTCAATCTCTGAATGACGACAATAGACATACCATTTACGATTACCATTAACGTGTTAATAGCCACTGAACAAGCTTATTATAAATTAAATGTAAAAACATGCTTTTTATTTGTCGATCAATTGAATATTGGTATTAAAAAAATGAAAAGAATAAAATTTGTTCAAATTGAGAATTTTTAAGCTATGCAACTTTAATACAAATAAATATATTAAAATATGAGGATATAATCAATAGTCGACATCTTCCCTCAGACGAGTGATTATCGTGGAAAAAGGAATTTGTACATGAAACAGAAAAATTGGTTGAATTTTTGAATTTGAATCGTTCCAGGTATTCCAAGTATTTTTCCAACATCCTGTATTGTACAAGTTCCAATTACAAAAAATTATAGAAGATTGTAGAGAATTTTGATCATGAAGTATTCATTGATTGATATTTTTAATAGAAATTTTCTATATTAAATATTTTTTATTTGATATGTTAACACTTTATATTGTAGTTTAAATGAAAAAAAAAAATATTTTCAATTGTTTCAGTCCAAATGGCAACTAAGACAGTACTTAAATACAGTAAAATAATACCAACCTGTTTTATTATGATTTTGGATTTAAAAATAATTTACCTTTAAATGTGTACATTGTGAAAATGAAAAAGATCTATAACATCTAAAATAATAAATATATTGTATGTATGTCAATTTTTTATGCTTTAAACAATTTTTGATACTAACAATTGTATCCTGAATTTAATACAAGTACTTTTATGAAACACCTAAATAAGTTTATTGAGTTTATAAGTAATATTTTACATATTATGCTCTATTTTAAAATCCATTAAAAGTCATTCATATAGTTCCTATAGCAATGCAAAAGAAACAGAAATTTTGAAACATTGTTCAATATTTTTTATTAAATATTTAATTTACTATTTATTTGCTTAATATTAAATAAATATAGCTATTGATAGTTTGGAAAATTTATAGGTGAAATCTAATAAAAGTTACTGCAGTTGTTTGCTTTGCTTAAATGTTGGATATACTATATCTGTTTAAATCTAGTGGTGCACATTTAAACATATACAAGCTTTTTTTTTATTTCAGAACCTTGAAATGGCTGGTTGTTCAAGAGCAATAAATGCTGTGTTTCATGGAATTGCTGTTTAATAGAAAAATAGCAATAAAGCTACTCGTACATCGGATAGCCTCAGAATGGATATAGACAGACCTATTTTAGCTCCGGCAGTAACAAAAGTGTTGTATGGGAGGAACTTCCCGTGAAATGTTCCTCTCCAGACGGCATTTGCTGTGTCTTTTCGTGCCATTTTTTTTCGTTTCAACGCGTCTGAGTTCGGAAGAGTTGCCGAACAACAACAACAAAAAAGTTCGTTAAGTTCTAAAAGTGTAAAAGATTTTATGTGTACAGGCAGAGAGCTCAATCTCTTTTTTTTTTTTTTTCTTTTCCTGTCTACTGGCATATAACGAAATGTTTTCTAAAACTATTGTTACTCAAAGTGTGAGCTCATGCATCTTTTGTATATACTTTTTTAAAGCTGTTAGAAATCTTAATATACGTTCTTTTAAAATTTTTATTTAAACCTACAACTTACCAACGATATTTAATTAACGATTATATTATCTGTCATTAAACATGTAATAAACTCACTTGCTGCTTTTGAATCATGTCATGCCTATTTAAAAGAAATTGAATAATACAAAAACTTTTTATAAAACTCTTATTTCATAAATACAACAGTCAATTTCATGAAAACTTTTATGTAATGGTTCTCAAATTTTTTAACTCTTAACTCACAGGAGAAAATTTTATGAAATTTATTTATTTGTCAAATTTGTCAAATTTTCAAAATAGTTAATCTTTATTAAACTAGAAATCATTGCAGATTTGATGTTTTCTTAAATTTATTATTTATGAATACCAATATAAGCTCTTTTTTTGGAATAATAATAATAATAATAATAATATAAAGAGATTTTAGATAAAACAATTTAGATTTTAAAAATTACAGTACTTACAATTCACCGATACGCGCATAGAAATGAAATGATTCTTAAAAAAAAAATTTTTACATTTATTTTTCCAAAATTATAGAATATTTAAAAATCAAAACTGTATGTTGTAGATAGATTAACTTAAAAATATTTAAAAACAATGAGATGTTAGAAATAAACTCTTTTACATTTATTCTTCAACAATACTTGAATGGGGAGGGAAATGTTAAATCGTTTGTCATAAATATCTGGAATTCTAAGTTATTTTATTTTTAGTACCGTATTGAAAATAACATTTGTAATCTAATAAATTCTTTGAAATTCCACTTATTATATAAATCCTAGGTCTAAACTTAAATAGGTATATCTAATGTTTCATTTAAATATAGCAATCCAATGTCTAATTTTATATATGGAAATTTAATGTATAATTTTAAATAGTGTAATCCTATATGTAAATTCTACAGAAAATAATAAAGGAGTATACTTGAAAAATTATTTTTTTATGTCACTACTAGAATAATTAGAATTCAAATTCCTTCATATCATAATGTTAAGGATAGTGCAGAAAATTCTCTTACCTTTAAAAATCGGATAGAGCTTTTAGTGTATGTAACGATAAAATTGTTAACATTCCTTTTTTCTCTAATTATGATGATGTAATGCTAATTTTAGTTTGTTATTCTAATGTCTAAACTAAATCAATTATACCGTACAAGACGGACAGTTCTATTCAGTTACAGTTTTGAAAAGTTTGAAATTTAAATCAAAGTAACTTTAGTTTTCTATATAGTAAATTGAATTCATGATACTAGGCATTGTTAAAACATAAAAAGCAAAAAAAAAAAAAAAAATTAAATA
>BPLR01011872.1:0-36330 GCA_021605095.1 Caerostris extrusa | reverse complement strand
GCCATTACGTATTGCTGTATGAGGTCGATAGCATCAACAAAATGTAACTTTAACATAAGGCAAAGCAAAAAATGAAACCTTTCAAAAATTCTCAAATAATCATGTGAACATATTTGCTGACGAACACCAGTAAGTAGTATACCATTGTTCAATAACTCAGAAAATTTAAAACGTATTGGTCAGAATACTACAAAGAAAGAGATTGGTTTGGTTTGGCTTGGTTATCGCTCTACGGTCATCTTGTGCACACTTTAGGCTAAACAGACCGGGACCTACAGTTTAAAGTGGATTCCGAACCCCTATAAACCTATAAACATCCATGGTAAGTCTGCAGGTACTGAACCCAAAAACTTGTGGCAAGGAACGCCAGAGCGCTAGCTACTCGGTTATTCAGGCCCCTACAGGAAAGAGAGTTCTGGACTTTAGAGATTAACTTGTTTATTTGGCGCGATTTTTCGTTGCGATTTTCTCCCCAAGTACCTTTGCTAAACAATGAAAATGAATATCACCTCAACATTACAAAATACCGTAGTTTTGATGATTCCATTTGGCGCGAGCAAAAGAATTAGCAAAATCGGATCCCTAGTGCAGAATCACCGCAAGAACTATCAAATTCAATAGCGACATAAATATAACAAAATTTAATAGTTGTAGCACTTGCTCAAATACTTACAAGAAATAATACCAAATTTCATGATAAAGCATAAGAAAACACAATAGTTTGAACATATTTTAATATAGATTGTTTACCAGAAAAATATAAACATTAAAAAAAAAAAAGCGAGTTTTGAAAAAAATGTGAGTCAATTAAAACTACACAAAAGGGGATTTTCCAAACTTACAGAAAAGAGTTTATCGGAAAATAAATTCGAGTATATATATTTTTTAAAAGCATTGACTGAATATATAGAAAATATTGAAAATTCTTGCCATATCGCGATTATCTTGATCTAATTATAAGAGATTAAACACTAAAAAATATTTTTCTATGTTATTAGAGAAGGGCCTGAATGGCCGAGTGGCTAGCGCCTGGCGCTCGGCACCACAGATTTCGGGTTCGAGTCCCGGCGGTGCTATGGTTGTTTGTAGTGGTTAGGGAATCCACTTTAAGAAGTAGGTCCCCGGTCTAATAGGGATCGTGGTTAAGAAGCGTTGCGCTCATTGTTACCCGTGGCTGATCTCAGTTACAAGCGCCCCCTAGGTCGCAATAATGTTCGGTAACGTAAAATGAGTAATGTCTGTGCAGCGCTTGCTTTAAGGGTATTCAAGACAGCTGCCCATGTGTTTGCCAGCTGCATTAGGAAAAGTTATCATTACGAAGTCACTTTCAGTAGGGAGACAGACATATAGCAAATTCTGGGTAGCGCAAAGTGAGTACGTCTCGTGCAGCACTTGCCTTAAGGCATCTAAGACCAAGCTGTCTGTGTTTGCCAGCTGCATTAGAAAGAAAAAAATGTTATTAGGGAATGGAGTTTAAGTCTTTTAATAGTATTAAAATACTCTATTTTTTAACATTTGTTTTATGATGGGTATTTTTTAGTATACTACATATCTTATTTTCCTTAAAAATAAACTGTACTCATATCTAACTATCAAATCATCATTAATACTTTCGGGAAATAGCTGTTAACTCTGTATTAAAAATTTTTTCCTAAGATTATTAGTTTGTCTCTCTATGGTCTTTGCTTGCAAAGTTTAATGTATTTAGCCCGGAAATTACAGTTTAATGTGGATTCCGCACCACTAACAAACATCAATGCTACACCAGGATTCGAAACTGAAGTTTGTGTCACCACAGGTCAGAGTGCTGCCAATTGGCCATCAAGCCTCTTCAGTGATTAGAAGACATCAGTTCGAAAGCATAAGCAAACTGAAGTAAAAGTATACGTTCAGGAAGATTGTCCTAATGTTAACTTTGAAGATTTGTAGTTTTCATCAAATAGATTTAAGAAATTTGATAAGGAGAATGAACGGCTATGATTATTTGACGTCTCTCTGAAGATTATCATCTTATAAATTGAAGTTTGCATTAGAAACAAACAATGATTCAGTAAATGGAGCTCCAAACGGAAAACTGGTAAACAGTCATTAGTGGGACTTATGCATAAGTGTCAAGCATGCTCATATAGTAGAAAATAAAACGGTACATTAATATTTTATTGATATTTGAAAAAAAAATAACTTTAATTTTTTCCCTAATGTTGAGAAACGATTTTAAAAATCTGAGATTGAAAAGAAAAATGTTATATGCAGGGTGATTACAATTAAAGTCTCACTTTCAAAATACTGTAAAAACACCCACTTCGTCACAATGAGTTCAAGATTGAACTGAAGATACTTGTAGAAGGGAGAAACGGTACGATATCAAAAAAAGTTCCAAATGTACTAATAGGTGGTGCTGTGTTGCAGCATAAAGAAAGTTAATCTGGTTGCCAGTGATATTTTGAATGAATTGAGAGAGATAACAGTGCCAGCGACATTTTGAATTGAAATTACAACGTATCCGGCATGAGTTGCACATTAAGCCAACAGTAGTGTTCAATGTGCTTGATTGTTACGGGTTTTTGATGAAAAAAATGTGTCATTGTTATACATGTGTGTCAAACAGTGTGTCACAACCGACATGTGTGTCAAAACAGACGTGTGCCAAAACAGTTGTGATATTGTTAGTGGAAGCCCATCCACCACGACAATGTCATACCAAATTGATGGGAAAATCGGTGGAACTTATTTTTAGAATTTTTTGATTCAATACCGTTTCCCTTCTTTCTTCAAGTACCGTAAGTTAAAATTTGAACTCATTGTGACAAGTGTTTCTTTATTTACAGCATTTTGAAAGTGGCACTTTAATTATAATCACCCTGTATATATACTAACACAAATTATGTATGTTAATTTTTATTGTTTTCAAGTCAGTTCTGTTAAAAGAGCTAATAAGAATAGAAAAATATAGATTAATTAGTTCAGTTTTCTAAAGACCCAACGCTGAGGTAACACAGCTTTAAAACAATGTCATCTCTGAATTTGGTGCTTCTAAAAGTACTTATAACTTGTTAAGTATTTATGACTTAAAAGTACTTATATCCAGAAGTGCTTTTTGGTTTATAAAAGTACTGGTTTATACAGTACTTATGGCTGTAATTACAATCACACTGTAAATATAATTGTAAAATTAATAATGAAAAATATTATCTCTGAAATTTATTTGGAAAAAAATATTAAGTGGATTTAAAATATGTATACTTTATAAGTCTACGGACTTAACATGTCAAGGAAATGAATACTTCCCATGCTAAGCACAATATGCGTGTGAAAGACCCATTTAAGCAAAAAGCCTTTGTCTACGAGGTGGAATTGATTACCCGTCCCCTAAAACCTAATGAATAATCTTTAACATTCTCACGCCAAGGATTAATTTCCAGCTTCCCAACACCATCAAAGCCACGCCGAATTCGCTCTGTCATTGTCTATCCACCAGCCCATATTTCCAATACATCTACTGCCCCTATCCCAAAATACATCAGCATGGACTCTTCCCCTGCCCTACAACAATCCATAACGCTGCAACCCTCCCACCCTTACCCTTCATTCCACATGTACTAACTGGAGCATTTGACTGTTAGCCCGCGTTGAATCAGGCTTAAGCGTTTATCGCATTCTGAACTGTGCAAACGCACACAAACTGTACTGGAGCACACCCCAAAGGGAGGGGTGGAGGGAATAAAGGAACTAATAAGCGTTTATGCGTGCTGACCGAGCTTTCTATCACAGGTGTGAAGGTTCCCACTATTAAATTGGTGGAAGGTCTTGGGTCGAGTTTGCTGGATTATGGAAGCAACCTGTAACCGTTTTCGCTTACTTTGAGTTAATGTGTATACTTCTTGAATATTAAAAATGTGTAAAAGAGTTGCAGGTTTAAATGGAGATGACTAGGAATAAATTTGGGTGCCTAAGGTGCTGTACTTTTTTTAATGAAAACGGATTAAGGTAGATCTCTTTGAGATAAGTTAGTTTATTCTGGGTTACTTTATTGTCTTCTATTTTGTGTTGAAAATTTTATGTCCCTGTAAAAACTTTTCATAGAAAATTAATGATATTGAATATTAAAAAAAAAAAAAAAAAAAGATTTGGTCGTAAAGTACATTAATTGTGAATGTCTAAGGTGAGATTTTTACAGGATTTAGAGGAATTATCATTTGTGAGATAATTCTTTTTACATTATCTCTAATTGTTACTTTACATTATTTTTAATTATTTACAACGTTTTACTTTTTATAAACTTTAATCTTCAGTTCTTTTTTTTTTAATTTTACATTATTAAAATTCCCTTTTAAATTTCATTGCATTTTAAAACTCTATTATGAATAATTAATGGTAAAATTTTAATTATTTCTGGTATAGCAATAATTAAAACTATTTGGAGCACAAAATATTTATTGAATAATTAGTAATTAATAGTGATACCCTTCCATTAATGTAGATACGTATCGGTAAAATGACGTAAAGTGATATGTTTTGCACTGCTTTAAGGACCATGGGAACACTTTATATTTAGGTACAAGCTTTTTATATATACAAATACAGAACTCTGAATTATTATACAAAGAAATAAGCATTTAAATTTGATCACAACTGCAGTTCACTCAAAAGTCGTAGATTTTCAGAGTTCTCGAATCAAACGTGGATCTACTAATCCATCAGTCTATGTCGAATCAAAAAAGCTGGTCTGCGACAGACCTCAATTATCACATGGCGTAATACACAAACCACAAAGGGCTCAATTTGAAAAACCAGGTGGAAACTTCGGCCTACCCCATCACTTCTGAGAAAAAAGAAAAAGCAAAACTCCTTGTTGACCATTCTGTCTTGAGGGGGTGAGCTTCTCTCGTTTCTCATTGATGTAGACAGTTTCTCAACTCATGGTCGATCACAAATCACGATGGAACAACTCACGGTGAGTCTATATTCAATTTGTAGTTGTTTGATTTGAGAACGTCGCACAGGCATTCGCTAATTACCCAAGTCTCATTATACATGACACGGAATATCAGCTATAATATACATTATATGCTGTTGCCACACTAATAGCATGTAATATAACTACCAACAATAGTTGATTGCCTACTGTCAAATTTGTGTTATGGGTTGTTATTATTATTATTATTATATTGTCAAAATATATATATACCTTTCTCTTGAGAATGAAATGCCAATAGTCTTCCCGTGAAAAAAGCCCGCCGGAAGTGTTCTCTATTTTATTATTAAACTTCCTGAGGATTTTACGAATTTATCTTACCATTTCCTGAATAGGCATGGATTTGTCTGCCATAGGGTTTGGAACTTGACTTGCCTAACTCAAAAATAAACTTGTAAAACGAACTTGATGCTGCAGTTTATATATATTTTTAATAAAAGGTGACATTTAAAAGCAAAAATATTTTTTTTCTAAATAATTGAAGTGGATAAATTCAAAGTTTTAATTTAATATTATTTAAATTCATTTCATAATAACAAAATTTCTTAATTATGAACAGTTATTTTTTGTGTTAAAATATGTTATTTTTCATTTTCCCTGTAGTCAATTAAATGAAATTATTTCATTTTATACAGTTCGAAAAAAAGGAGATGAAGAGTTGCTAATCATCCATTTATTTTGCAAATTTACTTTTGGAAATTCTTTCTTTTCATTATTGCTGACATTTAACTCTTCAAAAACCCCTGAGAGCATTGTTAGAACTTTTTATCCAAGGCAAATCGTATTCATTTTCACTAGATGATAGGTTTTAGGTTTACCGAGAAAATATTTTTGGCGAGTATTTTATGAAACCAACAAGCTAAAAGTTATTTTCAAACATTTGTATAAATACTTTACAAACAGTGATAAATTTATAATTTGTTATGATTGAAGTTGAAACGAGAAATTATCTCACATTAATTTGAAACAAAAATATGATAATCGTTTTATTAAAATTAAGTTATTTAAATATATCTTATAATATACTTCAAATAATGTTTTCATTTAATATCATATAGATGTTATTTTAATACCTTATCGTGAAATATTTTTTTTTTAAAAGCAAGATGGACACTGTGTATTTTGAATTTGATATTCATTGTTTTTTTTATTATAAAATATCTTGTACATTTATATGACAAGTGATCAGCGCTCTAGCACTCGGTGCCACTAGTTTCAAGTTCGAGTCCCGGCATTGGCCATGGAAGTTTGTAGTGATTCGAATCCTCTTTAAACTGTAGGTCCCAGTCAAATAAATATGATCAGAACGTTGCGTAAGACTGACAACCCTATCCTGTATAAATTAAACACTCCTGTCTTTTGAGTAGGCAGTCACTGATGATGATGACATATATATCAGTGAAATATTTTGCATATCTTTTATTGCCAGTAAAGATATATTTTTTATAAAAATTACAATTAATTTAATTTTAATAATTATATGTATTCATATGAATATTTTATTGAAAATTGTTATATTTATATCTCGTCAAGGATTCCTGTTGTTAACTTTTAAAAGGCTGAACTATATATGTATAATGACAAAAACAATTAAAAATTTAGATGTTTACGCAGGTACCACACTTTAAATTTGTAAAACAGAAAGTCCCTCCATAAAATTTAAAAATCTGAGAGGAGGCTGCTGCATCTTTCAGATATTTTCCTGTGTATTTGTTCTAAATTATGTTGGAACAAAGGCCCAATGATGCCCCATTAAACGCTGTCATTATATCTTCATTATAACAAGCTTAGGCGCTGATAGGGATTAAAGATCGATGCCGTATGTAAAATGAGTCCACATATACATAATCATTATCGTAATCCATTTACAGATACATTTATTAAACATGAGCAACTGCCAACTTACATTATGAAATCACATTGAGAAATTCATTTTCAAAATGTTATGTAATTTATTTTTTCCATTCACGAAGTGTTTGTAGAATGCATTTAAAAATTTGTTAACAATTTCCAAAATTAATTTAATAAAGTATTAAATATCAAGAGATGATTTTATTCATTCAATTTAATTTACAGTAATTTTGCAGATTCACGGATGATTCGCAAATGTATGGAATATCGCCAAATATGGTAACTCCACTTCACTAACTCATGGTGAACGGAAACATTTAATCGTGTCCACGCGTTCCATAATTCAAGACAATGATTTAAGATGCTGAAGAGGGGATCAGAATGTTGAAAAGAAATGAGAGAGGGCTCTAAGAAAAGTTGTGCCTTGATATAGAGGGAACGAAAAGGGGTCATTCCAAACGATGCAATCATTTATTCGCACTAAGTACTGAAAGCTACTCATTACAGTACTTGGCGAACACCTTCATGATTTGCTGTGTTTGCACCTGAAGGGTCACTTCAAAAATCGTTTTTTGATAGTGAATCGATAAAGGGAGGGTTCTTTTTTTAAAAAAAAATTGTACTTTTAAGCAGATACAGAATGGCTGAAATTAATTTTAAGTGAAATTTGTTATTAGAAGATACGTTAAGTGGGGTTTTAGGCAGGCTAGGAGAATAAAAGTGTGTCATTTAAAGAAATGGGGTTTGCTTTAATCTTGTAGCAGATTTTGTTATGATTGTTTAATAACTTTCAATCTTTATGGTCTTTGGAAGGATTTTTCTGGATTATAATGGACTTTTTGTAATAGGATGTTTATGGAGAGATTTTTTTTTGCTGTAAGGATTTGGATAATTTATTTTTCTGATTGCTGTAATCGTTATTGGTTTTGAGTTTTATGAATAGAAATTGTAATTAAGCATTTAATGAAAGGAAAAATAAAATAAGCATTTATCAATCGAAAATTAAAATAAGTATTTTATGAATAGAAGAATGAAATATGAATGAAATTTAAAATACGTATAAGAATGGAAAATAAAATAAGCACTATATGTATGGAAAAAATACTAGTGAAAATTGAACATTTCTGCTACGAAAGATTATTAAAAAAAATGCCAAATAAAATATAAGGTCATATAATACAATGGTTAGAATTTAAGTCAGTAGTTGGTTCATGATTGATTCATGTAATCGTATTTTTATGTGGAATTTTTCCACCTCAAAGCCTTAATATATTTCTGATTGTGGAAGTTAGTTGAAGATTTAATATTGTTTAAAGTTTATTATAATAATTGTATAGTAATCGTATAGTTGTAATGGCTGTAATATTAATTGTAATAATAATTGTATAAAAATTATATTTTTTAATATTAATTTTTTATGCTTTTGTATTCTGATTGTTGAAGGTTTAAGGTGTCTTTCTTATTTTTCTGATTGTTTGCATCTTCTGGAGGTTCCTGATTGTTGTTGTTATTATTTTGTTATTATTTATATTACATTGTTATTATTTTTGAATGGCTATAATAAAATATCAATTATCGTTATCCTATTATTTATTTCCCTGGTCAATGTATACATATTATACAAAATAACCAGAAAATCTATTTTAAGACGCATCTTTTAAAAATGAAGTTTCAGCCTCTGTTTTAAGGGTCTTTTACCTGTTCATTTAAAAGGAGTGTGATCAATATAAAATCGAGTTTAAAAATTGATGATGAATATTATAAAATCGAATCTAATTCCGGTCTCATTTTAATCCCGGACTGTTAAAATTTTATAAAAGTAAATTCATTATAAAACCATTGAGGATAATGATTTTCTGTGAGTAAGATTACCCTTTTCCAGAACAACGCTACCACAGTTATTTAATGAAGCTTTAGAAAAGCACTTATAAATATAGTAGCTGATTAAACAAATAACCACAGATTATAGGTATAAAGGTAGATTATTAAACGTGGAGTCTCTTAGTCATCCAAAAGGAGCATATATAATAGGAATAGTCATTAATTAAATAGATTTTATCGATCTACATACCTGTTTTTAATAAAGTTTTAGGTATTGCAAAATATTTCATAGATCATTATAGACTATAGCTTTCAACATTCAATTTAATTACGCGAATCCCTAAATTGTACAGCTTATATAAGCTATTATCTAATAGCTATTCAGAATTAATTAAAATATTGGTTAATGATTTACACTGCAACAATACATCATTCACCAAACTCACTCAAAACATCCATACCACTAAATTTTAAGCAATAAATGCATTAAGTGGACTAGTGTCTGTTTATTTTAAACAACATGCCATCTAAAATTGCTGTCTTGCAAACTTTGGATAGTTTACCAAACTATCGCTTAACTATTAAAAGCTCCATTGCTAAATGGTCTTGATGAGAGATCATTTGTTTATTCTACTTAATATGAGAATTCCTCATATCCCAGTTAGAAAACAGCATAGAGTTTGGGCATAATGGAGTTTCAGCAATATATATAAATTCATTACTTTGAGGGTTTCAATCATAATTACTCTCTTATACATTTGTTTTTATGACATAACGTCGTAATTATTGAGATTTATTGTTGACAATTAATTAATTACTTTAAATTCATTTGCTTATTTTACTGTAGAAATTTCAACTGAACTAAATTTATAATAAATATGATAAAAAAATAATTTATAATAAAATAGATAATAAATAATATAAAATAAATAATTTATGATAAAAAATTAATTAAAATAAGTTTTCTTCTAATAATCATGGAACTGTTAAATTTTATTAAAATATCAAACTGCTGAAAATTAAACCAAAATTTACGAATTTTTGTGATAGTATATAGGTTTTAAATTCATAAAATCTTCATGTGGATACGGTTACAATAACCCTACTGTAGTCCGTGCATGTCGAAAAAGGCGACTAAAATAGGTACCCAGTGGCCGAGGTATTACCGGGTGGGGCAAAGTCTGACTTATCCCTTTACGTCCCCATACCATTGTGCAAGGACCATTCCATCCCATACCATACCAAGGTCAAGGACAAAAATGAAGCTGCCTTTTTTACAATTTATCATGATTCGCTGGTTTTTCTGACGTGTTCGTGGACTTTGTCTAGATGTTGATGTCGATCAAGTGGGATAAAAAACAACACCAGCACAAAGGTTACAACTTTATTTTTAATGAAAAGTATTTTGTTTGAAAAAGGATTAGCACTTCTGCAATCAAGTTTCTTTATTATAGAAACTTGAACTATTTTCAATTCTCCGTTTTACTGCGTGATTTATTTTTTAGTTATTCATTTCGAAAGGGATCACATTAGATTTATAACCATGAAACATCAAAATGATATAATAACTCATCTTGTAACCATTCTAGTCCATTTATTCCAGAGATTCGTAAAAGGAGATGTTTTTTATTTTGTTGTCATGCAATGAAACAAAGACCTACTTTTAACATCATAATTCTTCTTCATGAACATGCATGTCAGGGAGCCAAAAAGAGCTAGAAATAGCAATATATAACGGACTAAGGCTCTGATATTAAATTCTTCCAAGGATTAATGCTTTATCAAGGCTCTGATACTATTCAATTTTTTTAAATGTAAAATTTATTTTGTTTATCAGAAAATAAATTTTAAAAGTAAGATCCTTTTTTTTCAAATTAATCTAAAGTATAATGTAATATTTGTATTGTATAATATATATATTACATTACACGATTATAAAGTAAGTATACAGTAAGAGTGTAATGTAACCTACATGTATAATGTAAAATAGCGTATTGTATAATTAAATAGTATTCTTTTTTTTTAATGTAATTAAATCTTATTAATTTTGATGTAAGATATAAAATTTAAATTAACGGAGTCGTAAATTGAGATTTATCAACATTTAGCCCATTCATTTTTAATAGTTTTCACACTATCCTTTATGTTTTTTTTTTTTCCTTGTGGAAATTTTTCTCTAAAAGTAACGAAACAAAATTATCAAATTTGACATCGACACAACAAAAATGTTTGTTAATTTACTACATACTAAAAATACCTATGAATGACAAAGACAAGTGCCTTATCATATCTAAAATCATTATAATCGATTGTATAAGTTTGAGTGCAGGATAAGTCGAAACGCTTCTTAAATATTTCAAGGATAAGTTAGGCATAATGAAACAAAACGAGTTTTACTCTCATGCCCATAAATTAAGGGATAATCCAGAATCACACAGAAATTGAACTCTAAAATAAAATTTCACCTGTAGAATATCACACACATCTTGAAGAAGAATATGCAAATTACAGGGAAAACACCAGATGGCGCAGATAGTACGTCACAATGACGAGAGTGTAAGAGAGGGGTATATAAGGAATGGTGGCAAAAAGTAAAATTGTTCAAGCGCTTTAAAAGCCCTTTAAAACCCTTTCACAAAGTTTGCAATAACCTGGATAGTATATCCGAGGAACATGGAATCGCCCAGAGTGTCATCTCCAGGCTTTGGCAACGATTCCAAGATGATGGTAATGGGGTAGATGTTACAGCACAGGTCGCCCCCGTACAACGCCGAATGAGGACCGGTATTTAGCAGTTACTACCAAAAAAAGAAACAGACGGAGCACAGCATCAGACCTGTCTCGTCAGCTCTCTTCAGCTACCGGTATGACAGTTTCAAGGCAGACCGTGTACAGACGCTTACGGCACATTGGTCTATATGCTCGTAGGCCTGTCAGATGTGTTCCACTTACCGCAACTCACTGTCGTCTGCGGTTTACCTGGAGTAGAGAGCATGAATTGTGGACACCGCAACACTGGTCTTGTGTGATGTTTTCCGACGATTCCAGGTTTAGTTTGCAGTCTGATTCTCTCTGGACTTTCATATGGAGAACGCCAGGTACCCGTTACCCCAAGAGAACACCATTGAACGACACCGTTACGATGTTTCAGGATGGCTCGTTTGGGGAGGAATTATTCTTGGTTCCAGAACTGACCTGCATGTTCAGAGTGTAACGATGACAGGCCACATCTATCGGGATGTCATTCTGGAACAACATGCATGTTTGTTTCGGGCGCTTTTTGCTGAATTTCTGTTTATGGATGACAACGCCCGTCCTCACCGTGCAAACATTGTAGACGAATGCCTTCAATTGGAGGATATCACCCGTATGGATTGGCCAGCATACTCACCGGACTTGAATCCAATAGAGCATGTGGGGATATGTTTGGCCGACGAATTGCAGCCCTGTCAACCCCCTCCCACCAGTCTACCGGAACTTCGGAGGGCATTGCTGACTGAGTGGTGTAATATTCCCCAAGATCAGATTGATAATTTGATACTCAGCATGCCTAGGCGTTGTGAGGCATGTATTGCATCGTCAGGGAGACATACTCCATATTAACCATCATACTAACCATGTTATATTGTTTTTGTAAATAGGTTCTTTTTTGAAATTTGCTCAGGGAGTAAAAATCGCAATTTTTTTAATTATGTCAAACATATAGCATCTTTTTTGCTCTTTTTACCTTTTGTTTAATAAATAGACTACAAATAAGTCAAATTTGTTTTGCTTCTGTCTCTTTCTTTGTCTGAACTTCATTATCCTTAATTTATGGACATGAGTGTAAATAATAACATATAGACGAAAGATTTGTATCAGATGCTAGCGGAAAAAGAATAAAAAAAAAATTTTAATGGCCAGATATAAATATTACAAGTAAAATTTAGAATTTAATGTAAGAACACAGCGAATAAAAGCAATCTTAAAAAATAAAAAAATAAAAAAAAACTATAGAATTTCAAACGATTTTCTTTTCTGGAAAAATCTAATTTTCAGTTTTAATAAAATTGTGTTTACTTTCAGCAGACGATCTTTTAGAACAATTTTGCATTTAATTATTTAATTTTATAATTATTAATTCATGTAATAAATTTTTAAAAAAATTATAATTATTAAATAATATATTTATACATTTTAAATTATTTCTTTTTTATTTTTCTTATTTATTTTTAATAGTTTTTACATAGTTTTAATTGATATTGATAGTTTTGATTACATAAGAGGAAAAAATGCAAGAATAATATTTTTGTGAATGTCTATTTCTTCTTAAATAATATTGAATGTGTTCATCCTTTTTTTATTTTTGAACATAATTTAATGGATGATTGGTTAAAAATATAATAAATCCATTTATTTACTCTTTAAAAAAATCATAGCAAATGAATTTAATACGAGATTACACTGAAAAAAATGCTGTTATTCCTTAAAAACACATTAGAGTAAGTTAATATAAACCATAAAAAATTTTATATAATATTCAACGGAAATAAATCAAAATTCTCTTACGCCTAATGGATTTTTCTCTTTTTCAAAATGTAAATGAAGTACAGTTTAATAAACACAGTCTAAATTATAAATATTAATAAAAATCCGTTTGATAATTTACAATATTTGCAACTATTAAAATTAAAATTTTCCAGACAGTCGTTAACTGTATAAAACTGAAACATTGTATAAATAATAGAAAATAATTTACGACTATGATATTTAAAAAAGAAAGAGAATTTATCACTATGTCTTGAAATTGTAATAAGCTTTTAGCTTAATCTCTCAGCATGCCTTTGATGTTTTCCCATTAAATAGTATGAAAGAGGTTCGTATGTTTTTGATCTTTGTTAAAATTCATGCAATATTCATAAAATACTATAGAAAATAATCTTTTTACAAATGGCATAATTTAAAATTGATGTGAAAGCTGTTGTATGGATTAAGAATGTTATATTTATAATGCATTCAAACTATTATTAGTTTAATTTTTGTATATTTTTAAGAAGGTAGTTATGCTTTTGTGTAATTATTAGAATGCAAGTGCTAAATAGTGTTTAGAGGAATATTGTACCATTGTTCATGGAGATATTCTGAAAGTTCTGGGAGAGATGCTGGTGGAGGATATCGATTCTGGACTGATCGCTGTAAAATATACCATAACGGTTCGATAATATTGAGGTCGGGGGACTGAGCAGACCAAAGTAGATTTTTAACGACGTCTTAGTGTTCGTCAAACCATGATTAGACAGGTTCCTCTGCATGAATAAGTTTATTATCTGGGAAAATCCCATGTCCTGTAGAAAACAAAGTGCATCATAGGATGGATATGGTCAGCTAAATATCTCTCTATTTAGCTAACCATACTTGCTTTTAGGGTTACGATTGGGCCAGCATAAAAATAACGACATGGCTACTCATACCATGACAGATATACCTCCATGCTTGACAGTAGGAAGGAGACAACACTATCATACGCTTCTGCAGATGCCCTCCAAACGTGCATCCGTCCTGTTGTGGGAAAAATGCGTAAGTTTAATCGTCTTAACATATAATTGTCTTTCACTTATCAATCAATCTGGTTTTGTGAGTGTGGCACTACAGTCACGACGTGTGGCAATAACAGATGTGACAAGTAGCTTGGGAATTGCTGCTCTGGCGTAAATGTCTGCTTAGGATAGTGTCTCTTTAATGTAATTATTGATACTGGGAAATCAGATGCTGATTGAGCTCTGCTGTGACTTTGGAATCAAGTTGTTTTCTTTTAGACGTTACATTCCTCTTCAATATACGGCGGTCTCTTTCACACAGCTTATCATTCCGTCCATTATTTAATTTTACTTAGTGAAAAAAATTTGTAAGTGTTAAAAAGTTTTGAAGAATACTGTACACAACTCAGAACAGTGTGTTACGAATCGTTTATATAAAATTAATTCATTTGTTGAAATGCAGTATCTAACTCAATATAAATATATTTTAATTTGAATCTGAAAAATGGAAACATGAAATATTCTTTCAAATCCCATTGAGTTTTTATATTCCAAAAACATATTTTTAATGATTAATTTTCTGATGATATTTCTTCCTTCTTTCTTTCTTTATTCTATTTGTTATACCGTATAATATCTCGTTGATAAAAATTTTAAGCATACATTTTTTTGAAACATTTAGAAATGTTCACTACTTACACAACGATTTTGTAAAACAAAATTAAAATAATGTTATATTTTATGTCATGCACTAATTCAATTTATTAATACCAAATAAATAGTAGGCCTGATTTCGAAATATGCTATGCTTTTATTTATCACAAAAAATAAATAAATAAATAAAAAAATTGGCAATATTTTATTTCCTTTTCTGTCATTCACATGTCTTGTACTTACACTTAGCACTTATTTTTGGTTTTAAAAGTGCTATCTAATATTAGTTTTATATGAATTTATAATTTCGCAAAAGAATTCTTACGTTGGGAGTAAATAACAGAGATAATCGTTTCTTTAACGAAAATTATTTTTAATGTAAGTAAACAAAATGCTATCAAAACTAAAAAAGAGAGAAAAAGAAATGTGAGATGCTTTGAAAAAAACGTTAATGCTAAACGATGTTTGTACAAAAGTAAATTCCCAATGGATTGATACAAAAATATTTGTAACATATTTGGAAAGGATATAAATTTATTTTCACTGAATTTAATTATAAATTCATTTAACAAAGCACGTTATAAATAAAATGTATAAAAAATAGTTTGCTGAACTAATTAACTTTAAAAAGAGAAATAAAATACACTTGTAAAAAAATAAGATTTGTGGCACACTATAGAAAGTAAATAAATTCCTTTAAAAATAATGTTTAAAATGCAACAAAATTCATTTGGATTAAAATAAATTGGAATAAAAAAAAAAAAATAAAACATACAAAAAAAATTATTCGCTGAAAAAATTATTTTGGAAAAAAATTTTTGTGGAAAAAAAAAAATAATAATTTTGTAAAAAAAATAACATTGAATAATTAAATTTCTTTACAAAATTTATTTTTGTAAAATTTAAAAAAAAAATCAAAAATAAAAAAAATTTTTCTAAAAATAAATTGTGCAAGAAAAAAAAAAAAAAAAAAAAACCTGTTTATGAAAATTAAATTTTGTAAAAAAATCCAATAAAAAATAATATCAAATTAAAAATATCGTGTCCGTCCATAAACCTTGACTTACAATACAACTTGTTGGAATTTGTATGCTTTAGCTCGCACCACGCAGCGTCACGTGGTAGTTTTATAAAAACCGGTTGGAACCGATTCAGAGTTACGCCGTCGCCTTGGAGACGAGTTATTGTATTGCAAGTGAGCATATGTCTTACAGTTTAGCTTTTGCCTTCGAGTTGTTGCCATCAATTTTATAGTTTAGACTTTTTGGACATTTACGGATTCATGGAATTGTCTAGCCCTGTTATACAGTTCCGAGATAACAAAAACCATCAATTTTAGCTTTATATGTTACCATCAACCCTGAATATCTTTGCAAATATTGTTTGTAAATAAATGAAGATTCCATAAATGTTTGAATAGATTGATCGATACTTCTCGGACCTCCAGAACTTCTGCGGGTACCTCCTAAAAATAGAACCTCCGAACGAAAGAAACTAGATAGTTGTAGTGATACAACTCTCAGATGTTGCACCAGAAAATGTTTTCAAGGGGAAAAACCTCCTTCTACATCATGAACCTTCGTTTACCAAGAAGCCCACATGCCACTTTCGGTTGCATGATCTTTTTCTGTATTGCTCTTCCGTTACCTATAAAGCCAACGTTACTGCTGGTGTTGGAATATTTCTCCTCGAGCTCAATGGAAAATACTTTCCAACTTACAGATTTGCACTCGTGATTGAAATTAGTATATAAAAAGTCTGTTTGAATTTATGTGCATGTTTCTGATAATTCAACTGTTTTTAATTAAATGTTGGTTTACAATACAAATTAATTAATTAATTAAAAAACGATAAATAAAGTAAATATGATATAAGTAAATAAAGTAAATAAATACGATAAATAAAGTGACTTATGATGGAAGACTTCATGTATACTTCAATATCAATAAAAACTTTAAAAAAAAAAAATACTTGAATTTCTGTAGCCGCAAAGTCGGTTACAGGTCATATCAGCAAGGGGATAAAAAAATAATGTAAGCTATCAAATAGTCATTTATGGAAAGCCTTAGAAAATATAAGGTATTTTAATGATTTTATGAAGTTCTTCGTTTAAAAAAAATAACCAAAAAATTGACGTAATTATTTAAATATATTCTGGATATATTAAAAATAAAATTAATACAAACATTTTATTAATAATCTTATCTATAGCATGCATCAGCCATTACTTGAGTGGGGTTCGTCGAAATCTAATGAGATGTACTCCCACGCACATCTCTTTGAAAGCCTGCATCAGTAATTACCTGCGAGGGGTTCGACGAACTCATGAGCTATACTCCTACGCATACACGGTTGAATGTGAAGAGTTCACTCCAGTTAGCCTCCATGAGTCGTAAACGAATTGCATGGGCTTCATACTTGGATGAAACAGTTTTAGTTATGATACAAAACATTCCAAGATTTATTAAACGAGTAACTGTGCACGTTGCTGAATATGAGGCCTGTCTGCAGGATTCTGTATGTAAATGTTATTCACCCGTAACACATCTTTCAATTTGATGTCCATGCTCTTTTGTTGATGTGCATGTATAGGTGAACATTCTATTTTTATTAATCAGTGTCCTTTCATTGTTAGTGTATTCTTTGTATACTACTTTCTGAGGAAAATTTCAAACTCGCATTGATATGTGTATTCCTATAGGTCCTGGTGCACCCTATTTTTTTATACATGTGTAAATCTGGTGCTGAGATTGTACCCTGTGCTAATTTGTTTTTCTAATGCAGCTGTCAAATATTTAAACAGTTAGGTTTATGCCATAATCAAGGGCTGCACCGACTTTACCCACAACGCTCTACGATCCTATTATACTGAGACCTACAGTTTAAAGTGGATTCTGAACCACTACAAACATCATCCATGGCACCACTTTGACTTGAACCCGAAACCTGTGATACCGAGCCCCAGAGTTCTAGCCACTCAGCCTTCCGGTCCCTTACCCTGGGATGAACATGTATATCAATTTTTGCTCCATCACTTTTATAAATTTCATGAAATACGGGAAATTTGGATTTTTAATTTTTCTCTCATATTATATGCAGTTTAACCCATGATTGTAATGACTTTATATGTACAAAAAAATTCTAATTAACATTTACTTTTAAATTTTACTGAAATTCCAAGCATTAATATTAAATGGATTATCAGTTAAAAAAATTCTTTGTTACAGATTTCTTCCAAAACACTGCCATTCAAAATATGACAACGCATGTGACTTTATTATGACATATAATAACATGTAACAAAATGAACTCCGAACAAATGTTTTTAAAATAAACAGTTTTCAAATCATTTTTTTAAATCAAAATGTTGCACAGCAAATCCACGTTTTCAAATGCAAATGATCTATATGGAAAATTTACAACACAATTCCATAAACCCGCATTCAATTGTACGGAACACCAGATGGAATAAATTTTTTGTACTGAAATTTCTTCGCGATGTATAGGAAATTCATCATTGTTATTTTTTTTTTTCAGCTGAACTTCTCATACTCTCTGCTGCAATTTGTTTTTATGACAGAAACAAGCTTCTTGTTTACCGTATCATATGGTGACTGATGTACTCGGCAGATTTATTAGCACAATAAAAGTTTGTAATGCATAATACTTGTCCAGTACAACGCATTTTAAACACTGATTGATTTTCGGTATATTCTTTTTTTCACACCAATCATTTCCCAAATGGAAAAAATGCTAACAGTGGCACAGTTTTAACAGTTTATTTCGAAGCGAGACGAAAAGCCGCACTTTGACTTTTCATTTATTTTTATCTTGTCACTGCATGTTCAGCACCAAATCACTTAAGTTATTTTTGGAAACATTAAGGTAATCCCAAAATGAGAAGTCTTGAAAGCTTGCATCAAGTGTTGTTGTTTACAGATGAACGAGCAAATGACAGTTTTATACTTGAAACTTTTAACTATACTTTTATCCAGAAATTAAGATTTATTTTGGTAATATCACACACTCTCTTTTATGCATATTACGTAGAAATATCTTCTTTTTAGGCCTTTTACCAGAAGCGTGCTTAGGTAATGTAAAACTTATTATATACATTTCTACAAAAATTGAACATCAAATCGCAAAATAAGGGCTGTTGGCATATGACGACTTCTTTGCTACTCCAACTGAGCGATAAGTTGCCAAATGTGATAACCGAGGTTTCTTATATAGTTTGCAATTTACTATACTTACAATCGCAGCTCTTTACGTAGAGCGCTTTGACGAGAAGATTTCCTATTGCCAAATCCCAACAGCCTTATTCTGCGATTTTACCAAATGGAAAAGCATGAAAACAACAAAAAAAAAAAAATCAAATTTAGTGATACATAAATCAAACTTAAACAATAATTATAAGCGTTAGTTTGCGTTGTTCTAATCCTCCTCATTGCTACACAATTAAAAAAATTGCAAGACCTTGTTGAAAACAAAAGAAAAAGAAGAGTTTTATGGTAAACGTAAAAAGTAAACCATATTGGTGTTGTTGGTATTAATCCCTCTGGTGCAGGAAAGACTACACTAGGTCCAAAGTATACCGTAGCATGCGACTTCCATAGCTAAGGGTAACATGAGGGCTGAAGACTGGATACATTTCAAGGCAGCGCTATACGATCCTGTTAGATTGGGACCTACGGCAAAGGGGATTTCGAACCCCTACAAACACTCATGGCACCGCCCGGCACTCGAATCCGAAACATGTGGCATAGTGCATCAGACACTCGGCCCTTTAGGCCACAATGTCATTTTAGAGTTGAATTTTTATGAAAATCAATATCTTTGGAAATCTTTGGCATATAACTTAAACTTAGTATCAAAATGTTGAGCTTACGTTACAGCATAACATGAAAGGGAATAAAAAAAATTGAAAGTATTTAATTTTAATACATTCGACGAGTCTCAAATCGAATATCATCAAGATCTGAATCCAGAGTATATATCGACCTGGTTGAAGTAAAATTATATGAAAGAAACTCCAATCATTCTTTAACAGTGATAACAAGATCCATACCTGTTATTCTCATATCAGTTCCTACATATTTTCTCCGCGAAAAGTCAAATTCCTGTTTCTATTGTCCAACTACTTAACGGATTAATTCAAGCGGAGGGGAAAGTCATTGATGCAATTAAGCCAAATTTAGTTATAAGCAATAAGAATCGTTTGGAGATGCTCTAGTTATGGGTCATTATCGAGTGAACATCTTAATTGAATTCCAAGCGCAGGATTCATCTTGGATCAGTTAGTCTAATTGCCGGACTTTCTTTAGGAAATGATGGAACAGCCTCAGACAAAAGAATCTGAATTATGAATGGAATGGAAATTCGCATATGTCTCGTTAAACCCAAAATAGAGAAGCGGAATATTTGAATATTATGAAGGACATTTGGAAGTGTTTGTCTGATCTAATATTATCGTTATTGAGTGCATGAAATATCTGTGAAGAATACAGATATGATTAGTATTATGGAGTGATACATAATGTTTCGTTTAAAGAGGTAAATTGCAGTTGCTCTTGTGACCTTATTATTTAAAGTAGTGTGGGAATTATAAATAAAGTTATTAGATTAGATTATTTGAAAATTCTATCCTTATACTTAATTAGATTATTACAATTAATTGTAGGAAACAGTCTTTTGAATTATGCTTATATGGATTTTTAATAAGAAGCGAAATGACTTGAGCAGCAAATCGTTATATAATTTTTTAAAAAATTATATTACCGTTCATTGTTTACTAATATAATATCAATATATTCAATAAATCACATTAAAATATGGTGCATTTATGATTATCAATAAAATTAATATCACATACTGTATAAGCAGATTCAAAGTGACTGTCCTCTATCAGCAGTGAGAATATGATATTTGAGTTTGGAAAGCGTCCGTGGTCTGTCTTTTTACTGCCAAACGACAACTATAGGCTTTTCTAAATGACAAAGGAGATCTTGGTGACCTCCTACTGAAAAAGGAGATATGTGCTTACATTTCAGATAGCAAAAATGAAAACTTGATCCCCCATTGTACTGGCAAATCAGATCTAGGCCCATCATTCTTTCACTTACTTCTGTGTGATGGAAAAGGCTGAGGTTCTAAGCGACTTTGATAGAGGGCAGATTGTAATGGTTCGAAGTCTCGGAATATTTATGAAAATATTTCCGAAACTGCACGAATCGTGGGTTGTTCGCGATCTACAGTTGTTAGTACTTATGCAAAATGGATGAATAACGGTGAAACCAGCAGTAGACGACATGGTGTTGGACGTCCACACGCTATCAAAGAAAAAGGTCGCCGGAGACTGTCTCATGGTGAAGTAAAACCGGAGCAGACAGTGGCTCAGTTGGCAGCCCAATACAATGCAGAGTCAAATAGAATAGTATCGGAGCACACTGCTCAGCGGTCACTGCTGGATATGGGGCTACGCAGCAAACGTCCCACTCGTGTGCCTTTGCTGAACAAGCGTCATCGCCAACCTGCGCCCCGGGAACATCGTGACTGGTCCATGGATCATTGGGAGAGAGTTGCCTGGTCAGATGAATCACGGTTTGTCATTCAACACGCCGATGGCCGTGTCAGGATATGTCGTCTTCCAAGCTAACAGTTGCTCCCTCAATGTACAGTAGGTCATATACATGCCGGTGGTGGCGGTATTATGCTTTGGGGACGTTCTCTTGGGTGTCTCTGGGACTTGTGGTTGTGGTAGAGCAGACCATGAATACTACAGGGTATCTGAACATCATTGCGGACCAGTTGCACCCTTACATGGCCTCTGTTTTCCAGCTGGAAATGGAATGTTCCAACAGGACAACGCCCTTGTCCCAAACCTAAAATTGTGTTGGAGTAGTTCCAGGAACATGATGCTGAATTCCAGTTAATGTCCTGGCCGCCTAACTCACCGGATCTCCATCCGATAGAACACATTTGGGATATCCTGGGACGGCAGCTCAAAGACCACCAATTCCTTGCAATATCTCGGATTTGCGTGACCGTTGCTTAAACACGTGGTACAATCGGTCTCCGGTCAACTACCAAGGACTTGTGGTATCCATGCCAAGGCGGTTAAAGCTTTGTTGCGCGCCAAAGGTGGGCCAACTCGTTGTTGACAGGTGGTCATAATGTTTTGGTCTTGAGTGTATATATATGGCCTTCATTTTATTGGTAAAGGAAATCAGCGGTCATATGCTTATTTACAAAAGAGATCTGTGCCTTTCTTTTTACTGCAAAAAGGGGCATATAGTCACCACTTTACAATAAAAAGTACAACCGTAAGCTATTGTCCTGGAAAATATGTATGGCAAATGGGAACAAATTACTGGAAATGGAAATTTGTGTTATCTTTTTTACTGGAACAATAATCTAGGATTCAACTCTAATTTGAAAAAAACATGTGACTTTATTTAGCTGACAAAAGTTTTTTGAAGAAGAAAACCCAGGAACCACCGATAAACAAGTAAATGAAATATAGATCCCCCAATTATTTATGAAAAGGACGATGAGTGGTCATCAATTTACTGCCTAAGAGAATGATTGTGTCTATTAGTTGCCTTATAATATTTTATAATAACTGGAGGAGCAGATTATAGTTGGGATTATGTTTGGCAAGACACAAAATGAGGTCCCAGGGATCTTACATTGAATTTTTGTAATTGCCTAGTATGCTATTGAATATTTTTTGTTTATATCACTTTTAAATTTCTTCCCATAGAATTGGTATGTAGAAACTCTTGTACAATCAGTATTTACATACACCTTTTTATTAAGTAAAGAGAGTTAATATACATTGTGCTCATTATCTCTATTGACAAAATAAGAAGGATGATATTACCCACCAAGATGAAATTTATTTAATGTGGAACTTACGATACCATTCCAGTCTCAATATCAAAGAAAAACACGTTCCCCAAGCACAAATTGTGCTACTTCTCCGTCAAAAAAGAAGTGACATCTCCAGAATATCACCGCCAAGAATGTATTGTAGTTAAATTTACAGAGGAAAGAAACAGTATCAACATTTGCTGCTTAATGGCTTATCAAAGTTTGATAGAATGCTTTTCAAATCTCATGTTGTTCATTAAAAGTGATGCATAGTCAACGATTCACAATATTTCTGGCTCAAATGAAATCATTGTTGTATTAGATGTCTGTGAAACTTTGGAATACATCATCAGAAGACTTGTAGTTCCAAAACACATGATAAAAAATGTACTGGAGTCACTTATAATGTTTATTATCCTTATGTAAATAGTGTAATGACAACATTTTAGTTTCTACTTTGAGTTACACTAAATTAAATTAATGAGGTTGTATATTATTCTGCTTACTTCCAAATTGGCCATATTTTATGATTTTATGATCTTTAGTGACCTTTGGATCCTAAGTAAAATATTTTTAGTTTGTTTGTTTAGGAACACACTTTATAAATTTTTCAGTGCGAAATGAAAACATTAACTCGCTTTAAACTTACAATAACGTTACGTATAAAAATCACCTTTTACTTATTCTGCAAACGAATGCAAAAATATTGAACGCATTTCAAACTTAAAAGAAAGGCGCCGCACAAAGGCACTTTAGAAATTAAGCGAATTCTGAAAAGTATCATTTCCGTCGTATTACGAGATATAAGTGATGATCCAAAACAATGAAGAACCCACCTAAATTGCGCGCACTCGAAACAATTATATTTATCGTCCTCCATTATTCACCAGATTGTTCCCTCTAAAGCAGGGAAATAATTTTCGAAAACAACACAAAAGCGGCGGTTTATCATAAAACACTTTTTTGCACTTCTTTTAATGTCTTTGTTGTTCTTTAATATTGTCTTGGTGGATGGATTTTAATGATCACGAGAGAACATTGGTGTGATAAATTTTGAAACAATAGGAGCCATCACTGACTTATAAATTATCATTTATTACTATTTACAATAGCACTCTCATTTCAAACTTTAAGAAAGAGCAATTTGAATTACTCATTAAGGAAACAAAAGCTTCTTTATGCATTTAACAGTTTCTTCATTTCCAGGAATTGTTTCTTAAATCAACTAAAAGCACTTCCGGATGCTTTTCAAAAGTTCTGAGTAATATTTAGTTTTAAATAATTTTGAAAATGGGACTGAAAAGATAGGGAAAAAATGACAATATTTTATATTCTAAAGTACTGATGTTCGCAGAAAATTCTTGTAGTTATTTCTCGATGGAAAATGGGTTGAAATTGTTAAATATTTTCCGTGAACTTAAACGACGATGCAGAAAAGAAATGATTTTGAAACACGTTGAAGTTTCTTTATGTGATATCATATTACATTAAATGTTGAAAGAATAGATTTCTGTATGCTTTAAAAGCTCAATTAGTGAAGAAACTCATTTATATTAAAAATAAACGCTGATTTTTATATTCATTGAAGCTATTCTGAGGATATTTTAAAAGTGTGGTTGCTGATTCAGTTTATCACTGAAGTACGAGGATAGCTTTTAAGCTGTATATGTTGTTGCAATTTAATTGGTATTATGAAGGTAATGATTAATTTACTACAAATTTATTTTTAAAAGTAATTAGGTAGTCCAATTTAATTGTAGACAATTTCTTTAAAAATAATTTTAGGAAGCAAATCTTGCATTAATTCTTCACATCTTGACGATTTAATCATTTTAGTTCCAATGTAGCACCTTTCCGCAATACTGAATTTAATGCAAATATGTCTAAAGCTCGATAGGAAAAATAAATAGTAACAATATTTTATATTATAAAGTTCTAATGTTCTCAGAAAATTGCGATAATTATTTCTTGAGGGAAAATGGGTTGAAATTGTTAAATATTTTCCATTAACTTTAGCGACGATACAATAAGGGAATCATTTTGAAACACATACAGTTATCTATGTGGGTATCATATTGTATTTAAATGTTGAAAACACATCGATTACGGTATGCTTTAAAAGTTCTAATAGTTATGATACTTATTTATTCTAAAAAGAAACGCTGAAATATGCTTCAGTTTCATATTCATAGAAGCATTTCTCGAAACTATTCTGAAAAAGATGTTCTCCATGGAATTTGTCACAGAATGCTAGGATAACATTTAGTTATATACATTAAGGCAATTTAAGTGATATTGTGAAGGTGATGATTAATTGACTGAAAATGTTTTTTTAAAAGTAATTAAATAATATAACTCAAATATAGACAGGTAAATTAAAGAATAATTTTAGGATGCAAATCTTTCATTAATTCTTCACATCAGGATTTAATTAATTTAGTTCCAATGTGGATATATATAGAATTTAATACAAATCTGTCTAAAGGCTAGATCTCAGCAGGATATTAAAATCAATCACATAAAACGCCAGTTAGTCGGAAATATGTCCCGGTGTCCAGCGGTCATTTCCAACTTGAATTTCATACAGCTCAACTCCAGAATGCTACAGAACACTGGGGAAGTAACAGTTATAACAATAAAATAACATAATTTTTATGGTGGCAATGGAGAAATGTACATTCTGATTAAATAAATGTCTGATGGTAAAAAATAGGAATTATTTCATCTGCTATTCATTCGAATTTTGAATTCTTTATGGGAATTCAGATTTATTTCAAAATTAATTCAATGTCATTGCAAATATACACAGAAGTAAAAATACACTGTTTTAAAAAAAAGTAAATTTAAAATATTCATATTATAAATTTCATCATTTTTAAAGTTACCAAATATTATCATTTAAACTTCATGAACAGATATCCATTATTGTCATTCTATACTGTTCTTACCTTTTATATAATAACAAAAATATTTCTAGCCATGAAATTTTATACTAAAATACAAATAGAAAAAGGAGATAAAGTTTTTTTTATATCTCATTTATTTATTATTCTCTGTCTTTATTAGTTAAATATATAAACTTTAGACATTGCTTAAATAAAAGTTTGATATTAAAAAAAAAAAAGAATTACGATCGGCTAATCATTCGAGTTTTCCAGTTTTATTGCAAAATAAATTCAATGCTATTGAAACACTATACAGAATATACATTGATAAATGAAAAAAAATACAAAGTTTTAAAAGGTAAATTTAAAATTTTTATATTAAAAAATTTCATCATTTTTAACCTTATAAAAGTATTATCATTTAAACTTCATAAAATGATATAATTTATTATCATTTAATACTTTTTACTGTTTTATACAATAAGAAAAATATTTCTAGGTAATAAATTCAATACTAAAACACAAATAAGAATGCGAGATAAATTTTAAAATCTCCTTTATTATTTTATTGAACTGAAAAGTTTTCTTTTATTCTTACTTTATTGTATTTCAAGACAAAGAAATAATAATTTTATTCCTTTATAATGAATAAATAACAGCGTACTTTTATATATAATTATAAAGTGTTAAAAATAATGTCACAAAAATTAAATCTTTTCAAATTCATTAAAATTATAAAATTTAATCAAAATAAAAAATATTAAGAAAATATTGTCTGGAATTTTAGATTAAAAATAAATTTCTACATTTATATTATACATATACTATACATATTCTATTGTATTATTATGTTATACGCATTCTATTTTATTATTATGTTCATACGCATTTCACCTTAATAATAGACATAATCATTAAATATATATATATTAAAATCTATTATTTATATTATATTTTCCAAATAATTCTAGAATTTCTTTTTTTTTTCAAAGGCGGCTTTAATTTTAATGGCTCATTTGATAATCGCAGACGATATTATTATGAATAAATTAATCGATATTACTGAATTTTTTAATCTTTGCTTTTGGTTCCACATCTTTATATTATAATGCTGTATCTGAAATGAATAGCTTTCAATCAATCATTGAAATATAAAAGTTTACACTAACTGTATATAAATTATTAATAATATGATAATTAATAATTAATCTGAGGTAAATAAATTGTTTTTAAAAATAATTTTAAATACTTCGCCATAAAAATTTTTAATGAATTTTGAATTTTTTATAAATTGTTTTTGTAATGATATATATTATTTGTACCACGTAACCTCAAAACTAATTAACGGGCTTTTAGCCATAAATTCATACGAAATGTTACAATTTACTTACAGAAGTAAATTGCCGCATTGCCTGTAAAACTTTTTTAAAAATTGCTTATTTTCAGTAACAATAACTTAAAATTTATTCCCTAACATTAACTTCATTAAATACATATTTACTCTGGAAAATCAATGTTCATAAATACAAAAATCAACATATGATTAGGTTTTGCTAATTTTTGAAAAAAAAAAAAAATGTACTTTTCACTAAAGGCAACTTAAATTTATTCTAAAATGAGACTGTATGCAAATATTGAACGAATAATTATATTAATTGTTATTCAAATATATCTTCAAAACAAATAATATGCAAAGCATTCGGAATTCTATTCAACTTTGATTTAGAATAGTTGCTTTTTCGCTCCCGCAAATAATAGATCAATACCAAAAAAATATTTTTTGCCCTTCTTCCAAAGCAAACTTACAAAATGAACTTTTAAATTTCTAAGCAGCATTCATAAATAAATCTCAAAATAGCAATTAGAGCAACAGCAAACATTTCCACCTTCTCTCAAATCAGCAATGCAAACACGACAGGCAGCTTAGAGTAAATTTATTGGAAATTACTTCTATTTACTTTTGTTATTGGATTAGCAGTTTTACTATTTTGTCTCTAAATTTGAAACATTCAATTAATAATAAATTAGCCAACCATGCAAATATGTAAAGCGGTTTAATTTAATAATACCTACTTAAAGAGCTATTAAAATAGTTCATATTTAATTCGCCTTTTACCTAATGTTTAGTGCCAAATATGAAAATAGAATAATAACAAAGATAAATGTATTCACGAATTTAAAGGAAAATATTCATGAATTTAGCGGTATATTTTAAGGCAACAATGATTTAAATAGTGCAGTTTAAATGCTTAAATTTTCCAATTACGAAACGAAGCCAACACAAGATTCTGCTTAAAATATGCATTCGTAAATTCAATTAAAATGAAGGATTGCATATATTATCCGCTTTTGAAAGACAGCAGCAAAGCATTTAAAAAAGAGACAGCGCGATAATTAAGTTTAATTAAATATATTCCTTAAGTAGTTCAATGGTGACTAAAATGAATTTGATGTTCTTGAAGAATATTTTGTCGTTTAAGAGATAGATCAAAATATATGTTTTAATAAAATTAATAATTCCTATTCATATCTATGGCATGGATTGGAAGAAAAGATCTGTAGGTTCCAAATCATTCAACAGTTGTGACACTGTTATTGGAAAGCTAATACACAACGAAAAGTAATAACAAATAGGATGGGAAAAAGCGGGGTTTTTAAAACCTTTTTGAAGCCATACCGTTTTCCCTTCTGCAAGTATCATCAGTTCAAATTTGAACTCATTGTGACGAGTGGTTTTTTTAAAGCATTTTTAAAGTGAAAATCTATAAGCAACCTGTATATATGAAAAGCTGTTTTAGCTTACATTATGCAGACTATAGTATGTCAAATTTTATATTCCTTTTTATGTCAATATAATTTCAATAAACAGTTTATATCAAAAAAACACAGCGATGTAAATGCAAAAATTGTTCTATTCTTACATTAAGCAGAAAATAATAGATAAATCATGTATTCCATTTAAGTTGAATATATCATTTTATTTCAATTTTATGTTGAGAACTGTTTTACAATACAAATATGTAATTATAAAATTAATAATAAAATTTAATATCTATGAAATTAATTTCGAAAAAAAAAATATTAAGTAGATTTAAAATACACATACTTTATAAGTCTACAATGTTAACAAATCAAGGAAACGAATACTTCCCATACCGAACACAATATGCGTGTGAAAAACCCATTTAAGCAACGTCTTTGTCGACGAGGTGGAATTGATTACCCGTCCCCTAAAACCAGTGAATAATCTTTAACATTCTCACACCGCGGATTAATTTCTAGCTTCCCAAACCCATCAAAGCCACCGAATTCGCTCAGTCATTGTCTATCCACCAGCCCATATTTCCAATACATCTACTGAACCCCTATCCCAAAATACATCGACATGGACTCTTCCTGCCCTACCACAATCCATAACGCTGCAACCCTGCCACCCTCGCCCTTAATTCCACATACACTAACTGGAGCATTTGACCGTTATCCCGCGTTGAATCAGGCTTAAGCGTTTATCGCATTCTGAACTGTGCTATACGCGCACAAATTGTACTGGAGCACACCCCCAAAGGAGGGTTGGGGGAGGGTGGAGGGAATAAAGTGCGTTTGACTAATAAGCGTTCATGCGTGCAGGCCGAGCTTCGGTCATTACAGGTGTGAAGGTTCCCACTGTTAAGTTGGTGGGAGGTCTTCCGTCGAGTTTGCTGGATTATGGAAGCAACCTGTAACCGTTTTCGTTTACTTGAGTTGATGTGTATACTTCTTGAATGTTAAAAAGGTGTAAAAGAGTTGCAGGTTTAAAATGGAAATGCCCAGTATTAACTTTGAGTATCTAAGTTACTGTGCTTTTAATGAAAATGGAATTAAGGAGATTCCTTTGTTGAAATTTGATGAAGTTTTGGTGTTTAAGTTTTGAATTTTCTTAATTTTTTAAGCCAAATATATCTGTTGCTTAAATTATAAGCAACACCCTAATTTAATAGTAAAATTTCTTTTTAATTCTCCTTTTCTGTTATGAGCACTTAACATTTATCGTCAATTTTTTCGATATCTTTAATACACATATTTTTATTATCAAACATATTAAGATTCATTTCTAATTCTTAAGTTAGTACATAATTTTCGTATTTTAAATGGATAGTTAAAACAAATATTATGCATGATTTGTTAAAATGTAATACATTTGTTCATTTACTTTCAAAATAATAATGATATAGCAAATAAATTTAATATGAGATTGCATTGAAAAATTGCTGGGTTTTGCATTAGAAACTAACGTTGATCTATATGATATCTTAAAAACCCTTTAGAGTATTAAATACTAACTATCAAAATCAATATCATATTCAATGGAAAAAGTTCACATAAATTCAAAACACGAAATATAATTTTTCTTAAATCTTAACAGACTTTTTTTTTCTATTTTTCAACATATTAATGAAGCATAGTTTAATAGGTACAAACTGCATTATAAATATTAATAAAAATCCATTTGGTTACTCATAATATTTGCAACATGAAAATTTCAAATTTTCCACACAGTCATTGACTATATACAACTAAAACTTTATATGAATAATAGAAAATAATTTACGGTTATGATATTTAAAAATAAAGGGAATTTATCACTATATCTTTTAAATTGTAATATACTTAATCTCTCAACATTCCTTTGATGTTTTCCCATTAAATAGTATGCAAGAGACTCGAATGCTTTTGATCTTTGTTTTTCTATAGTATTTTATGAATACTGCATTAAATTAAAAATCTTTTTAACTGATGGAATAACTTAAAATACGTATGAAATCTGTTCTGTGAATTAATATTCTTATATTTATAAAGCATTCAAACTATTATTAGCTTACATTTTCGTGGAAATATAGTAAAAAGAGCAGTTCTACCTTTATATATATATATATATATATACAGGGGGTTATCAAAGTAATGGAAACATCACAGATTTTCCAAGAACCCTTTATTAACATGGTGTAGCTCCGCCTTTGTTATGTAATGCAACTTATATTTCCCAGGGAATCGAATCATACTAGTGCTGAATAGTGTTTAGAGGAATATTAAGCCATTTGTCATGGGTTGTGAAAATTCCGGGAGAGATGCTGGCAGAGAATATCGATTCCGTATTGAACTCTCTAAAATGGACCATAACGGTTCCATGATATTGAGGTCGGGGGATCGAGTTCTCCAACTCAACCAGATTTTCAACAATATCCTCGTGGTCATCAAATCATGATTGGACATGCATGAAAAAGAGAATTATCATCTGAAATAATTCAGAAAATAATGGTTGTATCATAGGATAGATCAGGTCTGCTAAATATTATCTCTAATTATCGTTAGTGATCCTTCCTTTCAGGGTTACTATTGAGCTAGCGGAAAACCATGACATGGATGACCCTACCATGACAGATCCACCTCCAAGCTGGTCAGTTGGGAGGAGACAATCACGATCATGCGCTTGAAATGGTATACTCAAAATGTGCACACTAGCTATTCTGAGGAAACAGTTTGAAAGACGATTCGTCAGACCTATAACTGTCTTCCACTTAGCAATCGACCAGGTTTGTGGTTGTGGCATAACTGTGACGATGTTTGGCATGAACAGAGGTAACGCTTCGGAATTGCTGCTCTGCCGTAAATGTCCTGTTTATGAAGGTGCCTCCCTAACTGTAATTATTGACACTGGAGAATCCAGATGCTGAATGAGCTCATTGGCTGATTACTTTGGCTACAGTTGTTTTCTTTTATAGGCATTACAGACAGCGCTTCAATATCCATTCGGTCTCTTTTCTCAGCTTCTGCTTCCGTCCACTATTTTCCTTTGCCGAACTCCTCTGACTGCGCTGTGCGTATGAAACCTAGACTAACCTAAAAGCCGGAATGTTACGCTCACACTTGTTTCAGCTAGTTGGACGCCTAAAATTTGGCATCTTTGAAAGTCTGTGAGGTCTGACAACTTACAATTTTGACAAAAATCCAAAACTTATACAACTTCACTAACATTACCTCATACTACCATAATCTATATTTTTTTATTTTTAAGAAATTAGTAGCTAAGATTATATTTTAATGCTGTCGAAAAGCATTCATAAAGGTCATTTTTATTCACAGGGATTTCAATTATTTTGGATAACATCTGTACATATATATATACACGTTTGTATATATTCATAATTAATTTTTTTTAATAAATAATTTTTTAGAGTTCTTAATCTGTTTTTTGTTCAGATTAAATAACTGTATTTTAATTTCTTATATCTTAATTATCACTTAATATTTTTTTATTTCATTTTATTAAGTTATTTTTTTTTAATTTGATTATTTTAAAAAAATTTTTCAATAATGGAATTTATTTTTAATCTAATGCAAAAAACTTTTGAAAACTTTTTTATTTTTTTAACATGACCATTTTTTTTTTCTAATTTTCCTTCTGCGTTTTTTTTTTATTTTATTTTTTATTAATATTATTTTACAATGTTTTCATTTTACAAATTATTTTATTTTACAATTTTTTTTGAGCAAACGATTTTTTTATGCATTTTTATTTTTTTAATTTCGATTTTTTTTTTTTTTTTATCCCAACTTGTTACACTTTCAAGCTTTGTTAAGGTAAAGGAATTTGTTTAATTTTTTCAAAAGAAAGTAATTGAACAAATAATTTTTTAAACATTTTATTTTTAACAGGATTAAATTATTTTATGATTTCATTTGTGTTAATTCAATTTATATTTTTTGCCAAAATGTAATTTTTTTTTTTTTATCATTCATTTTCATTGTATTCAAACATTGTGTTGCATTAAGAGTTTTCTTTAAAAAGTATTTCACATTTTTTTTTTTAAGACAAGATATTAGTTTAAAATTTTCCTTCCAAGATTACTTTTTTTTTTTAAAAACCTAATGTATTGAAAAATTTAACTTGTAAGTGTTAATAGATTTTGTTGAAAACTAATCACAATTCTGCAGAAAATTTTACCAATAGTTTATACAGTCCTAGTTAGTCATAGTTTATACAGTCATTATAGTCATGAGTTGCTAGATTGAAATGCGGTATAATTAAATACTTATTTAACATAAATATACTTAAATACGATTCTATAAAAAATACAGACATAAAATTTTCTTTCAAATCAGAGAGGATTTTTATGTTCTTTCATAAAAATATTTTTTTTATGAATAATTTTCTAATGATATTCTTTCCTTCTTACTTGATTCTATTTGTTAAATCATACAAATAAATTTTATTGATAAAATATTTAAGCATGTATTTTCTTAAACATTTAGAAATTATCACTATCTCTATGATTTTGTAAAATAAAGTTAAAAATAATGTTATTTTTATGATGAATTTACACTCAACCAAATTAATTAACAACAAATAAAAATGTTTTATTTCGTAATATTATATACTTCTATTTATCACAAAAACCATTTTCAATAATATATTTTATTTCCTTTTCTGTCACTCACAAGTCTTGTAGTTATACTTCATTCATTTAAATTTTAATAATAATTTTTACAAAAATCTGATTTTCAAAAAAAGGCTTTTACTCTAAGATATCAATTAAAAATCTTTACGTATTATACACTGAAGTGACAAAAGTCATGGGATACCTCTTAATATCGTGTCGGCCCTCCTTTCGCCCGGCGAAGTGCAGCAACTCGACGTGGCATGGACTCAACAAGTCGTTGGAAGTCTTCTGCAGGAATATTGAGCCATGCTGTCTCGATAGACGTCCATAATTGTGAAAGCGTTGATGGTGCAGGGATTTTGGGCACGAACAGACCTCTCGATGATGTCCCATAAATGCTCGATGGGAGTTCATGTCGGGCGATCTAGTGGCCAGATCATTCGTTGGAATTGTCTAGAATGTTCTTCAAAACCAATCGCGAACAGTTGTGGCCCGGTGACATGGCGCATTGTCATCCATAAAAATCCCATCGTTGTTTGGGTACATGAAGTCCATGAATGGCTGCAAGTGATCTCCGGCCAGCTGAACATAAGCATTTCCAGTCAATGTTCGGTCAGTCGCACCAGAGGGACCAAGTCCATTCCATGAAAAAACAGCCCACATCATTACAGAGCCACCGCCAGCTTGAACTGTGCCTTGCTGACAGTTTGGGTCCATGGCTTCGTGGTGTCTGCGCCACACTCGCACCCTACCATCAGCTCTTAACAACTGAAATCGTGTCTCATCAGACCAATAGGCCACGGTTTTCCATTCATCTAGGGACCAACCGATATGCTCACGTGCCCACGAGAGTCGCTGCAAGCGATGTCGTTCTGTCAGTAAAAGGCACTCGAGTCGGTCTTCTGCTGGAATAGCCCAAAAGAAAGCCAAATTTCTCCGCACAGTTCTAACAGACAAGTCCCTTGTACGTCCCACATTGATTTCTGCGGTTATTTGACGCAGTGTTGCTTGTCTGTTAGAATTTTCGACTCATTGCAGACGTCGCCGGTCTCGGTCGTTAAGTGCAGGCGGCGACCACTGCTCTGTCCATGGTGGGATGTTATGCCTGAAATTTCATACTCTCGGCACACTCTTGACACAGTGGATCTGGGAATGTTGAATTCCCTAACGATTTCGAAATGGCATGACCCATGCGTCTGGCTCCAACTAACATTCCGCGTTCAAAGTCTGTTAATTCCGTCGTGCGGTCATCATCGTCAAAACCTCTTCACATAAATAACTTGAACAGAAATGAAAACTCTGCGAAAGCACTGCGCATTTATACTTGTTCTACGCGATGCTACTGCCATCTGAAAATTTGCATATTGCTATCCCATGACTTTTTGTCACTTCAGTGTATTGGTAGTGTATATTCATCAGTTTCTATAAATGTTATCTAATTTAATTTTTCATGAGCATATAATTTTGCAAAAACATTCTTAAGTTGGGAGTCAATTATTAGTTTAAATTCGCTCAGGAGTCAAATTCGTTTCTTCGATGAAAATAGTTTTTATACGACTAAGCAAATGAAAACTGGAAACATATACTTGAACAAATGAAAATTCCTTCAATTCACATCAAGTTCATTTTAAATTCTATATTACAAATATACATATTTTTTAAAGTAATTTTCACTAAAAGAATTCCTACTGATATTTTTTCTTTTCATTGTTTTCCTTTCTTCTTATATATTTTATTTTATTTGTTAAGTAGAAGTTGTTAAAATTCACAATATTTTTAGCATGCAAACATTTAGAAATGATCTCGTAAACTAAAACAAATAAAATTGTGGGTTTTATAATGAATTCACATTAATTCAATTACTTAACCCTCCAGTAACACCTTATTATTTCGAATATTGTATATGCCAACAAATTTTCACTTACGTTTATATTTTCTTATAATCTGTCATGCATAAGTCTTGCATTTACATAGCCTCCATACCCGTTACGTCTTAATTTTTTAAAAATATTGAATGATATTTAAAAATCTTATGAATCTCAAACTGGACAAATTGTAAAAGCATGTTTTTTTTCACTTGCTTAACAATGCAAAATCTCTAGGTGTACGATTCATAATGAACAGGATTAGAGTGTTTATTAATTTCGATAAATATATTATTGTAAAAAAATATTTTGATGGCTATATTCAAAAATAATTATATTATCAAAAAATTGAAAATTTTCAAATCAAATACCATCAAGTTCTGAAAACAGAATAACTATCAATCCGGACAAAATAAAATTATATGATATAAAATTAAAAATCCAATATTTCTTTTTAACAGTGAGATTATATAACAAGATTCCTACCTGTTATTATCATATCAGTTCTTACCCATTTTCTATGAAAAAAGCCAAATTCCTGCTTCGATTGACCAACTACTTAACGGACTAATTTAAGCGGAGGGGAAAGTCATTGATGTAATTAAGCCAAATTTGGTTATAAGCAATAAGAACCGTCTGGAGATGCTCTTGTTATGGGTCATTATCGAGTGAACATCTTAATTGAATTCCAGACACAGAATTCATCTTGGATCAGTTAGTCTAATTGCCGGGCTTTCTTTAGAAAATGATGGAAGATATAAGCATCTGAATTATGTATGGAATGGAAATTCGCATATGTCTCGTTAAGCTCAAAATAGAGTAGCGGAATATTTTAAGATTATGAAGGACATTTGGATGTGTTTGTCTGATTTAATATTATCGTTATTGAGTGCGTGAAATATCTGATAAGGACACATATGTGATTAGTATTATTGAGTAGTACATGTTTCGTTTAAAAGGTAAATTGGTAAGCTTATGATTCACTGTGGTATGAAAATTATAAATAAAGTTATTAGATTATATTATTTAAAGAAAAATCGAGACAAATGTGACCTCTAATCTTATACTAAATTAGATTATTACAAATAACTGTAGGACAACAAAGTGACTGGATAGTTTACGTGAATTTTTAATAAGATACGAAATGACTTGAGTAGCAAATCGCTGTATTTTCTTTTGTAATAATAATTTTAAGGAATCTTTATTTTCTCATTAACTTCAATTAAATATCAATATAGGCAATAAATTACAATAAAAATAAATTGCATTTATGATTAGCAATAGAATTTCTATCACGCATATAAGCTGATTCAAATTAACTATACTTAAAAATTGTAACCATTTACATAGCACTTCGGCGAAATGATTTTCTAATGCTAAATCCCAGCAGCCCATTTTCTGTAAATTTTATCAAATTGAGGAACATGAAAAACAAAAAATCAAATTTAGAGCTACATAAACCAGCCAGCAATA
>BPLR01011871.1:0-77245 GCA_021605095.1 Caerostris extrusa | reverse complement strand
ATTACGTATTGCTGTATTTATATCTAATAATGATTCATAATTTAATAAATTTATAATAAATTTAATTCTCTCAATTATATTGTTTATGCCATTTCTCAGCGAATTCCGTCACAATTTTTGTATGACCATTTCCTTGTTGTACTTTTTAAAAATTGAGTCTTTTTCAGAACACCCTACATCTATTGCATCTTCATTATCAGTTTACGAACGTTTTTGAGTACTACTAACATTTTGTTGTAAATATTAGTTTAAGATCACATCAAATGGAAAGTATGAAAAATATTTGATATATAGTCGTTATAATATAAAAATAATATTAAAGAATATATACGTGTTGAGATTTTATACAGTGCAAATATTTGTCGTCTGAGGTATATTTGTTCATTGAATATTATATTACGTTTAAAATGTCAAAGTGATAAATTATGAATTGACGTAAGAATGATGATGCAACTGTCCATGTCTCAAACCATCCATGTCTCAAAACTTGAAAATAATCCTTTTATTAAGTTTTCATGTTGTTAAGCTGCCTCATTACACATACAATATATTTAAATTTTCTTTCTATTTATGATGTGCATTCAATTCTTGAAGAATTTGTGTCGTCTAGGTTATTTGATAAATTCACATTATTTAATGTTTATTATTGAGAATGTCTTGCTTAAGACAGCAGATTTTGCTTTTCTATGGTTGGTCATCTCTTTCTCGTCGAATGGTCAGGTAAAAATTACACAAGGTTTGACTTGATAAAAAGAACTTTGAAATATTAAATATTATGATATATTTAAAATTTAAACAGTAAACTTGTATAAAAATCGACAGCTTCAGCACAAGCTGCAGTTTTCAAAGACTATACCAAGAAGTGAAAATATTAAGATTATTTAAAATACTTTCTGTATTTCTTAAAAACATATTTATTTTGTTCAGAATTAAATAATCAGAACAAATATAAATAATTGTGTTTTAGGCAATGTACCTTACTAGTTAGTTAATTTTCAATTGTATAAAAATATTTTTCGCGACATGAGAAATTCTCATATTGAGCTATTTTATTTGAGGTAAATGCAAAAAAAGGAGTAAATAATATATTATTTTTCCTTCTTTTGACATAAAAATATATAATAATGATTAAAACTTCAAAATATATCAAAAATTTTGGTTTGGTTTATGTGACTACAATTTGAGAAGCATCAAGAAAAACATGAAGAATTATTGATCAAAATTAGTTCAATTCAATTCGGTTTTTTCAATAGGAAAAGGACTTTTTAATATATAAACATTACAACTTCGAATTATCGTTTCCCATCGATCATTTCTTGCATTCATCGTTTTAATTTAGTTGTGGTCAGTACAATTCTTTTTAACAATGTACATCAAACTCTCGACAAGATTGTCTTTTTAAAACATGTTTCACATTAATCATTAAAAATTGTATTAATCTTGAAAATGAAATCTATGGAAAATTTATTTTTATTACTATAATTATGTAAAAAAGATGTTGTAAATTTGTTGTCTGAAAAAAATAAAATTAGCAAATGTTCAAACCAAAAATTACTCATTTAAATAAATATTTAGATAGGTCATATTGGATTGTTCATCATATTCTTTCTATTTATTATACTTTTGCAATGTAAATCTATAACAGGATTATCTATATGACATAGAATAGTAGGCAATTCTATGAATTAATTGCGCAATTAATTCATTGCGATAATGAACATCTCCATGAGAAACGGTGGATCGATATAATATATGCTTGTAAGACTGACAATATATGCTAAGAGTTACGATTTGTCATTATCCGAGATTAAAAATTTTAAAATAGCTTTTTAAAAATTTGATAGGAAAACATTTCGTTCACAAGTGATGCGGAATCAAAAGAAATTCTCAATCGCAAGTGCAAATCATTTGTTATCGATTACAAATGATTGTTTAAAAACTAAAGTAAAATCAAGAACATTTCTAAAATATGTAAAAACAATAAATGCAAGCGGAACATCACGTGATGACACAGTATTAAACTAGGTGTGAAGTATATTACAAGAAAAAACAAACTTTCTATTTAATTAAAAATAATCAAAATTCTTTCTTTTAATCTAACTTTCTCTTCTTGCTACGCACCAGTTAAAAATAATTGCTATGCACAAAAATTGAACTTCTATGTTATATTTAATTTTTAAGTGTTATAGGTATCGTTCTTGATTGCGATATTTTCTTTTAATGCAGAACAAAATATTCAAATAAAAATTCAATAAAATTATCTAAGAAATGACTGATTTATAAAAAAAATTATTATTTATAGTAAGCCAATGAAAATATTTTAGTTGCCTTTCTTTATTTCTTTTTCCAAAAAATATTTGTATTATCTTGTACTTTGTATAATTTTAACGAAAACTTTTCAATGCTTTCAAATTTCAAATAATTTTCTAATACAATTTTTGTACAAAGAAGCATTACTGAAGTTAAACAATTTCTATAAACTATACATTTTTTTTTTTTCTATATTGAGATAGTTGCACCTTTCTCGCCATAACCCAGTACCTAAAATCGAATTAACGATGTAAGCGGCTGATTTCAAACAGTAGGTTTGGTTGCTAATAAAAATAAATAAAATAATAAAAATCATTCATTGTTCCTCATTCGCATATACATTGATTATTTTTCCACGTAATCATCCTCCAACTGTAATCACTTTTGATCCTCCATTGTAATCACTGGAACAAGCCTTCTATTATGTAAATAAAATTCTACCGTCTGAGAGTTCAGCTAATTCAGAGCTTGTCAACCAATATGTTTGGAAGCAGGTGATGTCTACAGGTGAAGCAAAATGTATGAGTCAATGTTTGCAATGTCACGACTACAAGGAATGGTATAATGAAACAGTTCCGATTTTCAGTAAAAATGTTGAATTGTCTGGACAGTATGAAAGTTTGTACCATTACTACTTCGTTCATTAATGTAAGAACCAACAATAAAATGTTGTTCGCTTTGAATTTCTTTAGCATTAAACAGTTTCAAATGGGAAAAGTTTATAACCTGTCGGTTTCTTCCATTTGGTGGAACTTTGTACTAGACGTCACTGTAACTTACTGTTACACGAACTACGAGAAATGGTATGATGAAACAGTTCCGATTTTCTGTTAAACTTTGAATTGTCTGGAGTGGTTGTACCATTTTTCCTACTTTCATTAACGTAGATCCATCAGTCCAATGAGGTTCTCTTTGAATATCTTTATATTATACACTTTTTGAATCGAGAAAGTTCAGGACCGTCGATTTCTCGCATTTTGCGAAACTTTGTATTGCTGAAGTCACTGTAACGTACTTTTACCCGAACATCAACAATATTAAAATGACGATTGAACATGTACTAAATAATATGTGCAAAGATAAATGTCTACTATTGTTGTGTCTAATCCTCCGTGTCCTGTAGTGCGGGACAGTCATCCTGTGAGTAATCTACACATGGATGGATGGAAAGGGGCAGCTTCGGTTGTGATGGGTCCACGTAGGTATAAGTCTGACTTGATTTCTTATCGTTGAAGAAAGAAGGCAGTGCCTTTCGACGACGCTTAGGAAGAACTACCCCGCATTTGCGCAACGTATGAGAGAAAACCAGAAAACTCCAAAAGGGTATCCCGACTAACGAGGAAAGATGCTGAACATCACAAATGTCATCGAGTCTACTCGTTTTTAAAATTGTGTCTACCGCAAAGCCGCCAGCGGATTGAACCTCAGTGCCAATGCTCACCAGCGGCGCAAGTTGCCGCTGAGTCACGAGTTGGGCTAAACGTCTACTATTGGACAAATCAGATTTTCTCACAGTTAACGTATATCAACATCACTATATAAACATTATCATTTTGAAGCTATTAAATCTTAAAAATACAAACTTTAATTTACCAGCTTCTATCTAAAAATCACAGTTACATTAAAAGATTGAGGCTTTTAATTAGAGTAGCCTAAACGCTAGTACAATATTTGAAAGTAAAGAGAAAAACGCAAATATTAGGTTAACTCAACAATGCCTCAATATCAATCTTACCTCAAATTATCATTATATAATTGGTCATTATAAATAAAAAAAATGTAGTAATTATAGTATTATTCTGCTAGAATATTGAAAGTTTATTATTCTTATCATATAGATTTACTGATAAAAAACATGAATGAAAAATATTTGCAATAATTATTAAGTGAAACTAATTAATGTAGTCTCCATATGAATTGAGCACAATATAAATTTTCCATTTAAATAATGATGTTTACTTCATAGATGAAATTTAACGAAATAAAAATTGAAGATATATATTTATTAATTGGAGATCATTATAATTTATAGACAAAATTTGCGGTTAACTATTGAAAAAAGTAGTGGAAAATACATTTTTGAATAATTACAAATACATAATTTTGTGTCTCTTTTAAAACATTTTTCAGCAATAAAAGTATACATTTTAAATCTAAATTCTGTATTATTTAAACAAGTGTTTTTAAAGAGTACATTCATTCTATAAGGGTTTAAAACATTGTATATGCCTTTTAAACCATTAAGACGAAACTAAATTCAATATAAAGTAAAAGAAAAAAAGCTATTCATGTTATACTATTAACTAAAACGTATTTGTAAATTACATTGATATTATCAAGAAATATTAGATGATTTAAAAATTACTATCCTTTAGAAAGAATAAATCGAAAATCCCTTTTTTTCATTTACTTATTATCATTATTATTATTATTTTATTGCAGTTATAAATATAATACTTACTCATAATATTTATGTTACACATTATTATCTTCATCACAAATAGCATTAACGTACTTCTATTTAGTATCAAAAGAACGGAGATTAAAATATTTTTTTTTTTTATAATTTTCAACCCAAATAGAGAAATTGAAACATTATTTACTTAAAGTATTACTGTGGAGAATTATGTTTTCAGATAAAATTTGTTTGAAAATTTCTTCACTGCACTTGTCGTGTCTATATGGGTGTCAATATGTATTAATAAATATTTTTTGTGTAAGGTAAAAATGTTTGAAATCATTATATAATTCATGGGTGGCAGTGGTATATCGTCCGTTGGAAGGATGTATATGATGGTCACTAGCCTTTACCGGATGCGAATCCGATCTTTGCAAAGAATATCTAGTTTCCGGATCTTTTACCGCAGCTGGAAATGAAAGTGATCTTTGCGCGGTGTTTTAATTGGCGGGGTGTTACGAAACTTCAAAGCACCAGATGGTCAAAAGCGAAAGTTTATTAAGAGAGTTAAGACTCTTGAAGTTATCTATGCTCGCGTATTTATTGATTGGATATCTCTTCCGAACGGAAACAGATTGTTTTGGCAGCGGATAGGTTGATAAGGAAATGTTTTGGGGAAATTCTACAAAAAGGGCCAACCGCCTCTTCGATCGGATTAAGCGTCGGTATTCACCCCTACCAATGGAAAGGCCTATAGACCGAGGGGCTAATTCTTATAAGGAAAATCTTACGATTAATGAGTGAAGGGCATGTGGTTTGCAAAAACATAAAAAAGGTGGTGGAGACGTAGGATGAGAATTGATGGACAAACTTAAGACAGAGGACGGTAAAGTGAGTCGAAAAGACAATGAACTGCCCCTTAATGGATTGTTGGAAATTTAAGGAAAAACAAAGGTACCCAGTCGCGTACTCCTGTACAAAAATCTGCGAGAGTCAGTGGTCATGACAAAGGTTTCCAACCAACATCAATAAAGCAGACACCCTAAGAAGAGCCCTCATTTGCGATTGGCCTCTGCTGCCATGTCTTTAGACAATTGGGTCTATGTTTCCCATGCTATCTAGTCTTTATTCTATGTTTCACATGTTATCAGTTGAAATCATCATCAGTGTATGTGAATGACTTTGCTTTGTTTAAATGAACCTCATTTTGGAAAAAGCCTCACTTTTCCAACAATTGTGGTATATACACAGATATTGGATTTGGGTAGGAGGACCATGTACCTAAATTATTGTGAGATATTAGACTCATTTTTTTTATTGTTACTATGATATATTGTATGTATATTGAGATGTCTGATTGATACTTTTCAGAGTCATTTGTTCTAACATAAGGATAATTGTAAGACATATCTATCCGGGTTTTTTTTTTTTAAATTTGTAAATATTGATAAATGTATATTATTTTTTTTTTTATTAATGAAATTTGGTTTTGATTTATTTCATATGTATGTGTTTCTTTTCTAACATGTATAAGTCTCTGAAAAATTCGAACCTGTAAGTTTATATGTAGTATGGGTTACTGCGGATGGGTATGGGTTACTGTAGTATGGGTTACTGTAAGTTTATATGTAGTATGGGTATTATTAAATAGGTTATTGCGGAATACTTAGTGCTTAATGGGTGTATTGGGAAGACGGTTTAACCTATTCTTTCTAGGTACGATATTGTTATAATGGATTTGAAGCTTTAAAGTCCTAAAGCAACACCACATTAAAATTGGACTAGAACAACACAACACACTACAATTTGTAATAATAACCTCCAAGAATGACATCAACAGTTTTCATCTTCTTCCTCTCCTCCCAATAAAAGGGCATTCAGCTTCACAGATTTATCGTGCCCATCCCTGGCATGGACAGAACAGCTGCCGGTAAAGTTTTGAATGTTAGGTTTTGAACTCAGCTCCCTTCATTTGAAAATTTACCATTCTACGCACGAAGCTGCTCCGACACTATATTTATAGCATAAAATTATTAATTCAACTTATTTTCGTTAAAATAAATATTACTACACCACATCATTGTAATTAGAGCTGAGATGCTCCTATAAAATTTGGGAATGATGTGAGTGAAATTGAATGGACACACAAATTTCCTTTTGGTGGTATAGAAGCGCCAAACGAGAATCTTTTTACAAAAACTGTAGAAAATATCAAAAGATTAAATTTAAAAAAAGACAAAAAATAAAATGCGATAATATATAAAAAATGCATGTAAATTATTGGAAATTTTTTAAACAATTCAATACAATTAACCCAACATTGAAGAGTTACAGTTAATATATATTGGACAGTAAAAGCAGATGCTGCAAAATATGAACAATGGAAATATCAAAGGCAAGAAGACATTATATCTGAAAGAGATAATGAGCAAAATGCATAGCTAAATAATTGATATTCACATAAAAAATATTATAAATTAAAAAAAACTCTTCAAATTTTTTTTAGCTGCAACAATCTTTCCATTAAAAAGCAATTTTAAATATCTATTAATTTTCTTATCTTAAATGTCACGTATTTTATATATTAATTATTATTATTTTAATTTTTGTACATTCAGATGTTAGACAATGTAGTTTGCTTGGTAAATTTGTATTTTTTAAAAAATGTACATTTGAGCAATTCTTTACATATTGATGCAAAATAATTATTAATTATTTGTTAATTATTAATTATTTGTAAATAATTATAATTGTATCTTTCTTTCTTATATGAAATAGGTTCAGGCCAATGCTTTGACATGCATAGAGAAGATCATCGATAAGTTGGAAAAAACGGATATTCTCGATGAAGTTATGCCAATGCTGGCTAAAGCAAAGATTCAAGACCCCGCAATTTTAATGCCAGTTGTCAGTAAGTACCTCCAAACTTTTATGTAATCTGATATTTCTTGAAAAATATTTTTAACCAAGCATCCCAATATCAATCGACCATAACCTTATTTTTAACTTATAAATTCACAATAACATTTTTTTGTTGTTAAAATTTTGCCGAAAACTTTAGATAGGGCATGAAACCACACCAATTTTGTTAGATATTTTGAGTAGGTTATTTGAAATCACCTCACAGTTCTTCGCCTAACTAGAAAACTTTTGCAAGAAAGGAAATAACATGCTGTCATCTCAATGATGTATGAGTATCGCTGTTATGCCAAAAATCTAGGTTAAAATCTCAAATTGTAGGTGGTAATTTGTTAGATCTTATTGCATAAAAGTGCTTTTTTCTTTTCTTTCTCATGGCTTATATTATTCATTCTTTGTGCTGAAAATTTACATAATAAGAGTAGTAAACCCATTTCAGATATTAATAAACAAAAAGCATTGGTTTCTTACTTCCTAGCAGTTACAAATTATAGACACAGACAGTAAATATTATTCATTGGTACATGGTGTACCAATGCCGTCTGCCTACTAGAAGATTCTATTTTCATGGGGTATGGTTGTCAGCCCGACGCTCTACAGTCATATTAAACAGGACATACGTAAATACAAAATATGTAAATATGTATGAAAATATACTGCATAAATATGTAAAATACTATCCTTATTTCATTAATATACTGGGTAATATTTAGAGTTAACACGATAAAAATGTGGAAGCAATAATATTGTTATTCATACAAGATACATGAATAAAAATGTGTTGCATAATATTTTACAATTTTAAGAAAATATTTGAACACATTTTTTCCAAGAATTGCTGTATAACAAGAATTTTTTTTAAGATATCATTCGAAAGTTTTCTTAATTACTGCAATAAATTGTAATACCTGTCCAATTATTGTAAAATACACTACAATTTTCTACGATATTTAATATTAAAACTATTAGAAGTACTCCATTATTAATGCACTTCACAAGACATCGAGGTTGCTAGGTAACGACGAAGCATAAATAAATATAGCTTGACTCCAATTGTGTGGAAAAATAATCATCCAATTTAAAGACTAAAATGGACGAATTGATTATTTGTTCAAGGTCAAAATTTATTCTTTACGCCGTAAAAAATAAATTTCGAAAGAAAAAAGTTGAATAGTTCGGAGGGAGTTTTTTCATACCGCTTTCCCTTTTGATATTGGGTGATTTAAAATTTTAATGAATAAAAATTAAAATTAATTTTTTTGTGTAATTAAAACCTTCCTAAAATATATTTATATTCTATTGCTGCACTCAGTTCAATATGTACTATTTGGCAGCTTGCCAAATTTCCACACATTTGATGGTCGATTTATACAGGTTTGGCAAACTAGATTCACCCTTTTGCAAATCAAATTCACCTTTTTCAAAATCATATTCACTTTTTTTTTCATTTTAAATTCAATATTTTGCAAACCAAATTCACCTTTTTGGAAATCAAATTCAACTCTCTCAAAAATAAAGTTTATATATTAGTATTTGCACATATTTATGTTTATAAAGACGTATATTCATAGTATGTCTATATATGTATTTCTGTATTAGTCAAGCACTGGTAAAGATGTATACTTAAATATACATGAGGATATGCATACGTTAATCTGTATTTTTTTTCACTTAGCAAGATTATGTGTGTGCCCTCATCTGCAAGTACATATTACTTTCGTATGCATACAAATGCATTTGTATGGGTGTATGTAACTGCGCATTTAAGTGTGTGAATATGCCAGTAAATATGTGCAAATATGCGAATGTAAATATGTCTAGTATATGTATTTACATATGTTCCTGTGTTACTATATGTAAGCATGATAATTTGTATGTAGAAGTATAGAATTTTTGTGCATATTCGTATTTATGAATGTGAATGTGTATACATGTATGCGCGTATGCGAGTATGCAAATGTGTATGTATACTTGGTTATCTATGAGACATCTGCGTCTAAGTAGAGTGCGTATGTATACGAGTATGTGAACATACACGGGCCTGAATGGCCGAGTGGCTAGCGCTCTGGCGCTCGGTACCACAGGTTTCGGGTTCGAGTCCCGGCTGTGCCATGGATGTTTATAGTGGTTCGGAATCCACTTTAAACTGTAGGTTCCGGTCTAGTATGATCGTAGAGCGTTGCGGGGGCATTGTTACTCCGCGGCCGTGGCTTAACTTCAAGTTACACGCCCCCCTGGGTAATGCAAAGTGGTACGTCTGTGCAGCGCTTGCCTTAAGGCATCAAGGCCAAGCTGTCTAATTGTTTGCCAGCTGCATTAGAAAGAAGAAAAAAATAATGTAAACATACACGTATATACATATAAATACAAATGTAATCGCATATAAACATACATAATACAGTTTAATGTCGCAGACTTTAAACGGTTACAAAAAGAAAGTTGGAAAGTGTAACAGTTTAAAGACTGTGTCATTAAATTTACGGAATAATTTATATAGGGTCTACTGCTATCAGCCAAAAATGAAAGGCATCCCATCAATGATCTATATCGATAATTTGCATTAAATAATGTTCAACATTTTCAGGCACCTTACTTGGTAGAATAACCAACTTTAATAGGAAGATTAACAAAAAACTTTGTAATATTTTAAATTTGCTCATTAATTTTTTATTGCACGTTATTCGATGCAAGTACAGAGAATAATTAACCTAATCAAAATATACACCTAATAAAAACTTAGCTCTTCCAATTTAGTTATATCTAATTTTTGGTTTTATCAAAATAACTGTCTCATGAATTAGATTTTTAGTCTTTGCAAAAACAAAATGTCATTTACATATACAATCAAAATAACAATATTAAATTTATATACATAGTAGCATCATCTCTGTTAACGAATCCTAGAGTTTGATGATGTAATTAATTCAATCCTTCATTGTCTTGAACTCTGGTGCAAGTCGTAAAATAGACTTATTAAGATACAAAATTTATTTTATAATCCTTTTATTTCATGTCCAGGTGGGTGTCTCATACAATTCAGTTTATTTAATTTACTATAAAGATATGCATATTTCACATACAGATTACATTATGTCAATGCAACATGGATACTAATAATATAAAATTTAATTTAACAATCACAAAATTATGTACAGAAGTAAATATTTCTGCAAAACCAATTATTGGACTTTGCCTAAGTTCTTGTGGTACTAATCTATATTTATATTTCTTTGGTATATTTTCTGCTTCTAAATACCCATTTAGCATATCTTTTATTCTAAATATCCACTTACTGCCAATTATAGGAATATTACTTGGTAATTCAACTAGATCTCATATGTTATATCCTTCTCTACAAAAGTTCTTCTTGCTTTGCATTATCTTATTTCAATTTATAGGAGATACACTGTGTTTCTTTGAACGTTTTAAGAATTTTGACTCTATAGTCTTCATACTAAAATCTTGCAATTAATCATCTGAAGGATATTCAGTATTTTGAAAACTAGTAAAGCGATTACAATTTTCACTTTTAAAAATTAAATTTAAAATTAATAATAATCGATAAATTCTATTTTATTTTCATCACTATATTTCTTGACCCACTTTAAAGATCTTATTTTAGTATTGGGTCGAAAATAATAGACGTCAACGTCTTCAATAATATTACTGGGTTTTTCTACCCTTCCCCAATCATTAATACTTAAAGGAGAAAAGTTTAAAGGAATTTCCTCAACTTTAATTCTTTCAAGTTGATCAAATCTTAAACGATCTTCATGAACAGTTAAATCGATAAAGTTAACTCGCAAGTCAAACATCGCGTACTTCGAATTTTTATTTTTTTTTCCAAACATACACGCAACACTGTTTCAATTTCATCGATTTATACGTGAATCGTTTCCAACCCTTTTACTTCCCTTAGAATTAGAATCTATAACATGTTGTACTCAAAGAGTAGCCAACTAAAATTCCTAGCTTTGCTCGAGTTTGAAGTTTATTCCTCTTGGCTTTATGTACATGTCCAAATGCAAGCGATTCGAAAATTTTAAGGTGTCTTATAGAAGATTTGTGACCACTCCAATGTCCAATAGGACTTAACTTTCTGTTAGCATTTTTCCACACCTATTTTTAATGTAAACAATTGCAAAGTGAGCTTCAACAAGAAAAACGGGGTTGTAAAATATTTAGAAGAAATAAGAATTTATTTAAGTGAATGCCAATTTAAAGATAAAAACATTAGCTTCTGATTTAATGAAAATATTTACAATCCTTGAATATTTAGGCATATATGTAAAAATATACCAAAATTTACATAGAAGGAATAAATATATTCAGTGTTTAAACCATAATAAATTACAAAATATTGGCAAATCTTTGAAATTTATTTACACAAAAATCTATTTCAAAAGTCAAATTAGCTGTAATTTATAGAAAATTAGCTATTTCTCTAATTAATAAGGTTTCATTCAAGTAACAATTCATTGCTTTATGATATGCCCTTTTATATCATGTAAATAGCCTTTGATATATCGCAAACATGACAGTTTGTTGTAATTTTTTATTATTACCGATTTCGAATTTTCACATTTTCATTTGTGTGTTGAAGGGATTTCTGCTTTATCACCGCCAAAGACTTTTAGATGATTTAAAATCAATTAAATTAATAATCTAAATGTAGTTTCGAAATTTTAGTGCCGGCGTTATAACATGCGAGCCCACAATCCAATGTATGTGGTAATCGGCAAATTTTAGATTTTAACTTAATAATTTGTCATAATATAGTGATTATTTTAAATTTGGATTAAATTATTATCTTTAAAGAATATCTAAACTTCAAATAAAATAAGAAGAAATTGAAGATTAGACAAAAGTGCTCGCAAGTGACTTTATAAAATCTTACCAAAGAAAAAAAAAAAAATCCTGAGATTCGGACAGCTGACAAATGTAAAGAGATGGTAGAAAAACAAGAGTTTATGAGAAAAGAAAAAATGATCTCAGTTTTAAAGAAAAACAAAAAACTGTTAAAAATACGTGAAATAAAAACTAAAAAGGTTGACAGAATCCAGCGAATAAAACCCAGAAAGTAAAATAAATGTAAAGATAATACAGAGCTGTTGAAAAAAAGAATATCACAAGAGTGCTTTTGCCTCTTTCATTGTATAAAGTACCACAAATCCTTGGAAAAGCTCAGAAGGCAATACTTCTTCCCCATGTAAACAGTTGGTCATTGTATAAGACTTAGTGAACAGATACTATTTAGACCATGTGATTTGTTGCTGCAGTTATATTTAGAAGATATAAATATAAATGAAATAAATTATATAAATTATAAGATATAAAATTAAATTAAGGATATAAAGATAATACAGAGATGTTGAAAAGAATATCACCTAAAGTGCTTCTGCCTCTTTCGCTGTATAAAGTACCCAAAATAATTGGAAAAGACTCCAAAAGCAACACTTCTCCCCCAAAATAAACAGTTGTTGTTGTATAAAAATTAGTAAATAGAAATTATTTAGACCATGTGGTTTGTTGCTGCAGTTATATTTATCTATAACTACATAAGCGAAATTTATCTTTATTTACTATACCAGAGGTGGCCAAACAAATGATCTTGCGAACCACTTTGGAAATGCATCATGCTCCGCGGGCAGCATATAAATTTACGTATCCTTATTAGACCCACTATAGACATTTTTGGAGTGAAAAATTGTAACATATGAATTATTATTATTATTATTACATGTAAACATAGATAAGTATACTAAACGCACATTATAAAGAAATACATAACATTAAAAATGAAATATGAAAATTATATAAATATAAATGAAATAAAAAAATGAAATCATTAAAATATATTTTTTTTTTTACTAGTACGATATTTGTTTTTACACTCATTCACGTAACTTTTGCGAATCGATCTCGATTTGGGTATTTGCTCATCGTAATTGTTGTTGCAGTTTAGCCTCCGTTATGTTTGAGCGTGTTTTGTATTTGATCAATTTCACTTTCAAAAAAAACTCATTCGCAGCTGTAAGTTGAACCAAAACGCGAACAATTTTTTGTGCCAGGTTTCACAAATTGGAAAACTTCTCTTTTGTGACGTAAGTGTTATAAAAATCTCTTCTTAATTCTGATGTGTTCGAAAATGTGTTTCAATTCAATATTGCATTGTAAATTAACCAGTTCCATTTGGAGATATTCTGTTGACAGACTCGATTTCAACATGAAAGGGAGATGAATATATTTCAAAAAAATTTGTTGTATTTGTTTAACTCTAAATTACTGAATTGGCTTTCAAAAGCAGCTGGAAGTTTTCTTATTTCTTTTGCATTTTTTCATGCAATTTGGAATATATGGATGCCCAAATAATGTATTTTTTTTAATACATTGGTTTTTTTACTACTTTGGCTATTATAAAATAAATATATTTGGTGAAAGTGTCAAAAATCTCACGGTCCGGAAAAAAATATTCAAGGATGGCCACGGATATATTAGTGGATTAACTTCTGCAACAAAGAGTTACGAAATTCATTTGTTATTTAAAATTTCTAGTAAAGAAATGCTGAAATTATTCAAGTTTTTGGTAGAAAATTACAACAAACTACCTGCATATATTTAAAACATGATGCAGATAATATTATAAAAGGAAAAATGTTTGTAATAGAATTCTACTTCAACATTTTTTAATATAAAAACAAAAGTATATGCATATATTTACATAGTGCTATAATGAATATTCTCACATCATGAATGCATACGATATCAAGTGAATAAAAAGATATCTCTACAAATTAAAAATTAGAAAATAATATCTCACATGTATTACTGTCATTCTAATACTTTAAATAGTGAAAAATCATTTCAAATTTTGTCATATAATTAGGAGTTTTACAACAGAATATTACTTGTGTAGCAAGATTTTATTTTTGTCTCACATATGATTGAATACTATTATCCATATTCTAAGCAAAATATTAATATATACAAAAGCAATTTACGTATTTAAATAGTTAGCACATCACAAATAATTTTATTTATTTCATATTCTATTTTGGCAACAAATTTCATTATTAATTCGACATAATTGCTTTTAATATGCATTTTTATTTGTAAAAAATTAATAACTAATTTAAGTCTACATTTTTATAATAAGAAAACAATAATATTCATGTTTTAAAGATTTCTAATTGTCATAATAGCAGTAATTTACGACTTATTTTTATTCTAATTGAGATATCATTAAAATGGAGAAAGAAAAGTCAAACATTTCATTAAAATACGTCATTTTAACAATTTATTCCTTGGCATTGAAAAACAAAAACTTTGCTAAAATTGCAAATTAATTGTAAAATAATATCATAACAAAATTGAATAAATATTCTTTGATGTTTGTATTTTTAAATCATTTCGTAAAGATTCACCTGAAATAACAAAGAAAAAATCAAGGCACTCAAACTGTTTTGATAAAACAGAATAACAATGTCTACTTTGAATGCTAATGAGGAACTAAAACGAGAAAAAAAGAAATTAGAAGTTCTTGAAGAAGAAATCACAAATCTTTCACCAATGTTAATATTTTCCCTTCACTTAATCAATAAGTGAAGGCGTGTTCATCTTCAATTCGAAAATAGTCTCAACAAGATTTCGAAATCATGGATAAATAAAAAAGTGCCGCGCCATCTAGTGACCATTATGTGAACAGATTGAGGCCTTGTTTCGCTTTATTGATTTTTGCTCTCTCTACAAAAGAGATTTGCATATCTTTCTAGAAATAAAATGAGTATTCAAAGGAAGAGAAACTTTTTTTTTTTAAATCTTTTTTTTTTTTCCTTTCCTTTTCTTTTCTTTTCTTTTGTCACTGTATTTTTCTGTATTTATATAAATTTCTTTTCGGCTGTTGAAAACCATGTTTCGATGAGTTCTTTTTTATTTTTGAAAACGCAGTTAGAAAGAAAGAAGGAAAAAATGTATAGACGAATGGATTGTTATCTTTTGTTTTTGAAATGGTTCTAAGTTTTTTTTTTCTTTTTTTTTTTTTTCAAATTATTCCTAGTGGAACATCAGGAGCCGTTTTGGGATTTCAAACTGAAAATCGATTTTGATTTTTGTAGCGTATGATAAAGTAATCGGAAGCCCTGCTCACAAAGAATTGGATTTGCATTTGAAGATATTTTTTAAAAGTTCCGAACGGAATCTTCTCTGATGTTTGAAAAGTCCCTAAACATCAATACGAATCTCTAGAGAACTAAATATTCGTCTTTAACACTTTTTTTTTATTTGTTTATTATTTTTTCCATTCATGGATTGATTTTTTAAATTTTATTTTATCTTACATAAACAAAAAACCTCCCAAGAACAGGATTATAATATACAAATTAAAATTAATGTGGAGTTAAATTGAAAATAATTTAAGATAATAAATGTTCTATTATTTAACAAATAGAACTAAATATTCGTTTTTAACACTTTTATTTTTGTTTTGATTTTTCCATTCATTGATTGATTTTTTAAATTTTATTTTATCTTACATAAACAAAAAAAAAACCTTCAAAGAACATTGTTAAGATATACAAATTAAAAACAATTTGGCTTTAAATTGAAATAATTTAAGCAAAATTAATGTTCTATAAATAAGTTATATTTTTGGTTTTAAATTATTGTTTTAATTTATGAATAAAAAGAATTGAATGCAAATAGAAGTAAATATTCGTCTTTAACATGCAATTGAGAACTAAATATTCATTTGTAACACTTTTTTAAAATTTTTATTTTATATTAATTACATAAACAAAAAACCTTCCAGGAACAAGGTTAAGAAAGTACAAATTCAAAACAATTTGGCGTTAAACTGAAATAATTTGAGCATAAAAAATGTTCCATAAGTTATTTTTTTTTTCACTTCCTTCTATTAGCTCACACTCTCCCTATATATATCTTGTTCAAATTTTCAATCGTTAATAAAATACTTTTTATTCATCCACTCAAATTCAAAAATTTTTTTTTAACTTGTAATGGATGACACTTTTGATGTTAATACAGTTTTTTTCAAATAATAATTCAGTAATTAAATTTAATTCATTAATTTTAGTTTTTTTAGATTTAAGTTGCATGTATCTACCAATAGATGGCACCAGATAAACTTAAAAAAATGAATGAAAATTATTTATAATGGACTTTCTGCAATATAGTGACAAAAAGTAGGAATTGACTTTAATTTTTTTTTTTTTTTTTTTTTACTTGTTGTTTCGTTTTAAATTATTGTTATAATTTTGAAGACTAAAACAAAATGAATGCAAATATCAGGAAAATTATTTTATTCATACAGTTTAAGTAAATTTATAAATTTTGTACAAAATTGATAAAAAAAAAAGCTTTATTTTATATAATTTTTAATAAAATCCCTGAACTCACATTATATTAAATATACTATAGTTTAATAAGTATAAGTAATGTAATAAGTATACTATAGTTTAATTTTTAAATCTATATTTATTAATTTTATTTCGAATTTGTTACTTTTGTAAACATAATACTAATTTATACTAAAAGTAAATTGTTAAATTATCTGAAGAAAATTAAATATCATCTCCTAATTTATGATTAATTTAACCTGTGTGGATCCAGGCTAGAATAGCTCCACTGTAGCCCATGTATGGCATAAAGGGCGACTAAAATGAGTACCCAGGGGGTATAGCCTAATGGGGTAAAGTCAGACCTGGGTTCCCGTGTCTTTGGCCACTGATTTAAGGACGTAAAGCTGCATTTTTTTACCTTTTGTCATAACTCGATGGTGTAAGACACACGGGTACGTGAACTTCGTCTTGATGTCGCTGCCCATCAAGAGGAATAAGAAACAACAACATGTTCATCAGTGTTATCATCAGTGTTATCATTTAACAAGAAAATTTAATTAATAAATTAAAAAATCAGTTTTCTTTTAAAAGAATAAAAATGTTCCTGGATTTTTTTAAAAAAACATCATCAGTGTTATCCTCAAAATGAAAAAAAAAATATGTTTTTTGAAAAGAAATTATATAAAACTTCCAAATAATTTTATACTTATTTCTTCATTGTAAAATTTAGGGTTTTTTTTTTCATCCTCTAAGACTTTATTTCAACTCAAACAAACAAATTGCTATAAAAAAAACTTTAAAGGAAAAATGTTATCTATCCAAAAAAATGAGGCAATTATTTCATTCTTTCATCAGTTTTTTTAAACTTTTTTTTTTTGGCATCTATATTCGTTGAAAATTTTGATAAACAATTTTCATTAGGTAAAATATTTTAATGTGGCAGTTAAATACATTAATTCCATTATTTTTAAATTATCCTTTTATTAAAATTTAACAAAAAAATTTAATTAAAAAATTAAAAAAATCTTGTTTTCTTTTAAAAGAATAAAAAAGTTCCTGGATTTTTTTTATAAACATCATCAGTGTTATCATCAAAATGAAAAAAAAACTATGTTTTTAAAAAGAAATTATATAAGATTCCCAAATAATTTTATACGCATTTCTTCATTGTAAAATGTACGATTTTTTTTTTTTTTTTTTTTTTCATCCACTAAGACCTTATTTCAACTCAAACAAACAAATTGCTCTAAAAAGCTCTATGAAAAATCCTTTTTTGAAATAAATCAAAATATTTTTGTATCAACAACTAAAAAAATTATTTTTTTTGTAAATCTTAATCTATATTTTAGATATTCATGTTTTTTTTTCTATGATGAAAAGTAGTCCACAGTATGAGGAAATCCTATAACTTTGTGTATCATGTACCAAAATGTTTGGCGACCAGATTGTTTATTGCACGGAATAAGATTCTTTCTTTAGATTGTTTACTTTATACATAGGTGCAATTCACCGTCTACATCTAGATGAAAAACTAAGATGTTGACTTCTTTTTCCACAAGTACTTTTCTTCTTTTTTTTTCTTTTAAATCTCAAAGAAAAGTATGCTTCTTCCATCCTTTCTTTTCATTGGACGAAGGAAAGAAATCTCGGAAATTTATTTAAATTCGAACTTCCCTTGGGGTTAAGTAAAATGTCTGGAAGAAACTACGCTGAAATAAGTCGCGAAAGAAGAAAAGAAAGCTCGCACTGCAAGCAATTTTGAATGAAACTTGCAACATATTACCAAGATATAGAAGAAATTTTTACTTACTTTATTCAGTTTTTCGCATTTTAAATTGTAATACTCTTTTCGTATTTTGGTCAGATTTGTGCTGTTATAGTGTAATATTTATATAATATGGAGTACAAATTCGATTGAATATTTCTTTTAGCATGATGAGTAATATTGCATACAAATTTGTGTGATTCTTTTTCTCAAGTTACTTAATCAACTATTTAAATAATTCAATTTTCATTCATTCATATTGAAAAAATTCATTCATATTCATAAACAAATACTTAATCGTATTTGTTTATTTAAATAATTATATAAATAACTTGAAATATATTAGTATATAAATAACATCTATATTATTATATAAATACCAAATATTTACAAAAAGTAATTTATTAATTGTTTTTAATTAAATGAAAGTCTTAATTTTTTAAAGACTGATACGTTCTGGTGACACATTAATTTGAGTTTTTTTATTTTTTTATATACAGAGATTTTCCAGACATTTTATGATAATAACGATTTTAATTTTTATCTGTTAATTAAATGTAATTGAATAAAAAAAACCTCAATGAGCGTCAATTTCGAATAGAGTTTCATTGTCGTCTGTATAATTAAAATTATTCTTTGCTTTCAAATGTCGCTGGAAAATAAGTAATGATTGAAAGAGCAAAATTTTTACTGTTTAATTGAAAAAATACTCTTATTCGATTATTAAATAAAAGGTGTGAAAAGCCTGGTTTTAATATTTCTGCACTTTAAATAAGTGACATAATTATTAAGAAAGAAAATAAACTTAAATTTTAATTTTCACTGTAGAAAAGATATAAAAAGCATAGGCAAAAAAAGGTATATACATCTTTCTGATGTCGTATCTCATTTTTTTAAAGAAAATTCAGCCCAATCTAACACAATCTTCAACATTTATATGGGAACTTTAAATAAAATTATAAAGCTATTGAAAAAAAAAAAAGAAAAGAAAACGACGTTTACTGACTTACGCCAAAGATTACGTGAAGCGTATGCGACTATGTCAACTTAAGACTCTGTGAAGATTGTTGTACGAAAATAATTTGGGAGGTGAAAAATGAAAATGGGCTTGATATGAAGGAAAGTAGACAAAAAAATGACAAAAATTAAGCTGGTTATTATCCGAAAATTTTTTAACACTTATTTTCAAAGAAGATATTCCTCCACTTTACTCAAACAATCGTCACTATGTTAAGTTTTATCAGAAAAAAGCTACCAGTCTAAATCTACAGTCCTATATTTGAAAAAATGGGAGATGAAACAGGAATTATGGCTGTTCCCATTAAATGCATCCCACTCAAATCCCTTGACGTGCCTCCTATACATTACTGTGGGTATGAATTTTTAAAAACCAACTCATTATAAGTGGCATCCCAAGACATTAAATAGATTCCAGAAGATTGTGGTGGAGGAATGGACAAAATTAACCTTGATATTTTAAGGACAGATCTTTTTCCTTGAAAATAAAGATGTAATAGAATAATTTAACAAAAGGGCTATCACGATGAATATAACAGAAAATAAAAAACACTTATCTATGTTTATATGTAGATTTTTTGAAAGTCGTTCAAAAAAATGTTAGAAATTCCTTTGTATTTTTTTTTTTTTTTATGGTTCAAATATTCCGTTATGCAGGCTTAATGTTTATTTATTACCATAAATTATGGGTATTATTTTGGGGAGCGGCTTTTCGTGTCCTTGATTACTTTCAATTTTTCCTTGACCTCCTTTCAAATTTAAATATCCTTCATGAACTAATAATTATATAATGTAAAATTGTTCTAAAAGATCTTTGGTGAAGGCAATAAAAATTTTATTCGAAGTGAAAATAAGATTTGTCAAGAAAAGAAAATCATTTTGAATTTTCTATTTTTTTTTTTGTTAAGATTGCTGTTACCTGTATATCGGCCTAGCAGATTACATTTTTTGTTTTATTTAAATTCTATACCAAAATAAATAGCATACAGTTATTATTTTTATTATATAAATATAAATATATATTAGTATGCGTTTTAGAAATTCTAAATTATTTTTTAAATTATGATTAAAAGTAATTTTTCTTTAAATTTGTTAAATGATAACTTTTAACAGTTTTTGAATCATGTAAAAAAAGGGTTTTATTTTTTACATTATTAATATTTTTTTTTTTTGTATTAAAATTTACCAAAACTAATGTGAAAATATGCGTAACCAAGCAACGCCGAACCTTATATTTTGGTTACTTATAAATGTTTAAACACAACAAAGAAACAATCTCTGTTATTTTGGACACATAAAAATCAGTGGTCCTCATTTTTTCTACTGAAAACATTCTTTTCTTTTCTGCATATAATTTACAAAATCTTTTTTTGTAAGAATACATTAAAAAAAAAAATATTTTGTTATGATATGTGATTTAATAACACGAAAATAAAAAAAAAATTCCCTTATAAATAGTTATCGTGGGAAGGTATCGGTACTTTTAATGTCTTTCATTTAAACTTTAAGAATTTCTTAATATAATTATTTTGGAAATTCCCTGGAATTTAAAATAAAAATATTTATTATTATTTGATTTTAATTTTAAGGTTATTTAAATTTATTTGTACAATATGTTTTGTTCCTTTTTTTCATTATTCGTTCCTTCTTTGCGTTTTAAGCTCCACATTTCAACAACAACTACTACCAAAACAATTTTTAAATGATAATGAATATTGTTTTATAATCTTTTTAATGAATGTTGATTCTTACTGCTGAAAAATTACTTCAGGAAAATTCATTTAAGTATTAGCAGGATTTAAGGATATAAAGTAAAACGAAAATATCTAGTAATTATTTTTCCTCAATACCTAAATGAAGGATATTTTCCTGTTAAAATTTTTAAAAATACATAGCACATCTATTTTTATAACTATGCCTACATAGTCATAAAAATGTTTATGAATTTCAATATGTTAATGACAACTTTGTCTCCTTAGATAATTTGCTTACAATAAAAGCTTTTATCTAGTTAGTTATGATCCTTAAAACTTCTTAATTAGTAACTTTTAAAAGTTACTAATTAATAAGTTTTAAGGATCATCAAAATTTTAAAGCACAGTTATTGTTTCATCAATTAGCTTGCAATAAAGTAAGTGAATAATACAGAAAAATATGAGTCCATTTATTAACTTCATGTTTAAGTGAATTTCATGGTTTAAATGAATATAACTATATTTTAAACTACAGTTAAAAGGATTTATATCAATTTTCGTTAATTAATATTTATTACTTACTTAGCAGATTGCTAAAATTTGAGATCCTACTTAATATGTTAAATATTAAAGCAATTCCTAATGAATTCTTGTAGCATACTAAGTATTTCTTTGAAAACAGTATGAGCCTTTTCTAAGAAAAGTTTTTTTTTTTTCAAAATTTTTTTTAGCAGTTACCAGTATTTGACAATGAAAACGAATAAAGCATTTATCTTAAATATTTATCAATTAAGCTTTCTTTTAGACTGTACATGATTTGTAACTTATCATTTGGAATGCAAATAATAACCGAAATTATGAAAAATTGACAGCAAATTTTTTTCTTGCAACATCAGATTTTAAGTGTGTCATGGTGCCAATCAATTATTAAATGCCATAAAGTTATTACTTGGTATTTTATAATGAAGATTTTGTAAAACTTTTATGCTGTAAAACTGTTAAAGAAGATTTTATGAAACAAATCATACTGGTGTTACATCTCTCCATTTTCATGTTGTAGTGTGCAGGTTGTGCAACTGGATTGTATTTGAGTGTGGTGGGAAAATACTTGAGGCACAAGTTGGAGAACACATAGCTTTATTTATACACGCACAAGCAGTACACACATACAATATTTATCACATTTAAAAACATATAATTAAAGATCCGTGGCAGGATTGTATTTCTAGGCCGAAAACCTGATATTCAGGTACGCACATGATGCGAGAAATATACTTCTCCGCGTGAGAATCTGTGGCCCAACTAATGCACAAGGTTGTGTTAAATATATTTCCTCTTGTTGTGAGAGACTGGAAAGTAAACGTTTCTAGGTGGGATCGCCGGTTGCGCGGTACTTCCTCTCAGTGAGTCTCGAGGCCTACTAGCCATTTCTCCTGAACGCCCCAGTGAGCGCTCTTTGTAATGTCTAGGAGGAAGCACGGTTACAGATTGTATTTGTAACATAATAGACTAGTTTTTATTATTCATAGTAATATACTAAATTTGTATTAGAAATTTTGCTCTATCCAAAGTATTACAACTTTTCACTATAAATACTTATTTGCTATTTCTATTAAATACTAATTGCTACTGTTAAAAGTTATGAAAAGAGTTGATGAGAAGTAAGCAAATATTTCATAATATAAACATAAAGTATTTTAATAATATTATCGATTTTATATATTTTTTTTTTCATCTTAATATTATATAATTTTTTTTCAGCATTATTTTAGCGAATTTATACTACGAAACAAATCATTGTTAAAAAGATTATTACTATCTTTCGATTAAATGAATATTTTTTAATACATTCATTGCATTTTTTTCCCATAAAAATATCTTTAATAAAAAAAAGGTAAGTTAAAAAATTATTCCTTAACGAATTTTCTAATTAACTGAATTCGGAAATTTTAAATAAATTTGCTTTGTCATCTTGGATTATATATATTTAAAAAAGAAAATAATCTTTTTTCTACCACAAATTCCACTAAGATTTTTTTTTTTCCGTATTTTCATCGCTTTATCTTTCCTGTTTCCAAAGTTCAAAGCATTTATTTTTTTCATTCTTTGAATACAGCATTATATTTTAAAGTCTTTCTACCAACAAAACAGCATATATATATATATATATACTTTTTTCATTCTTTTACACAAGAAAAGTGAATTTTTAAAATCGTATTTTTGTGAAGAATTTTAGAAAAAATAATACATGAGCTTTCTTCAATTCTTTTAAAGAATTGTATTACTTATCCCTTTCTATTCGTTTTTCAAGATGGATATTTGTTTCAAAAAAACAGTGTTTTTGTTACATTTTGTATCGAGCAGGTATCCTTCAAAGGATATACGTGAACCAAAGGCCAGGTACAATCATTTCAGCAGAAAGACAAAATTTATACCTATGAAGTCAGGATATATATATGTATATATATTTTAATATATTAAAATACTTTTATATAAACTAAAAAATTGTTCTTTTAATTCTCAATGACGAAGCAAAATAATTTTTTATTTATTGTATCTACATAAAAATGATGCTGTAGCATTTTTTGGTATTTATTTCCCAGAACAGAGGAATGTATATACTTTGATAAATACCTAATAACAAACTACCACTCAAATTTAACAGCAGATAAAGTGTTGTGGTTGGTTATATTACAAGCAGTTAGTGTTTTGTACTAATGAGAACAACCTCTCACTCAAATCTGATAGCAGATATTCGGTGTCTTGGATAATGTGACTCATGAAATTTACGATTGTCTGTGCGAGCTTCACAGGTCGAAGCAATTACAGATGAAATATAGACTACTCCATGAGTTTTTGCATCGTGATTGGTGATAGGCTATGAGTTGAGAAAATGTCTACTTCAATGAGAAGTGAGGGAAGTTGTCCCCCTCTTCTAAAGATGTTCTTAAAAGGGAGGTTTTGGAGAAGAAATGGGAAGTTCTGAGACGAGTCGACAAAAGAGTGTTTTCTTCCTCTTTCTTTTGAAGAGACTGAACAGGCCGGAGTTTCCGCCTTTCTCCAAATGAGCCCTTTGTGGTTTCGTGTATCACGCCGTGTGATAATTAAAGTCTGCCACAAACCACGTGTTAAGATTCGTCGTAGATACATGAACTCTGAAATTTGGAGTGCTGTATTTGTGAATCAAATTTAAATCATTAATTTTCATATTTTTGTAAATAATAAATTATTAACCCAGAGTTATGTATATAATAATGATTGTAAATAAATTAAAGTTCTCTGAACCTGAAAGTAGTCCTCTTCTTTGAAGCCGTTGTAGGTCTAGTATAGGCCGAGACGTTACAATGCACTTTCGAAAATCTCAATATCATAATAAAAGGAAACAAATGTTTTCAACAAGCAGTTAAATATTAAATTTCGTTTTTGTCGATTTAAGATGAAGATGCTAGGCTTATGGTGACATTTAAATTGGTAAACTGAGAACTCTCTCAGACTTTCTGAAAAATGTATTTGCTACATTTATAAAAAAGAATACAAATTATATTCCACAATTTATTTCTTAAACTTGAAATAATTAAATTTACTATTTGACTACCAAATGTATTTTCATTGATGGTGAATATAACAATTAATCACTATACTATCTTTTTCTTTTGCGCAACTGCCCCTTGGTGAGCCAAGGCCGTCTGCCTACTGTCAGATTTCGAAACAAGGCATGTTTACTTTTTACAGGGTAGAGTTGTCAACCCTACGCTCAACAGTCTCACTAGACCGGAACCTATGATTTAAAGTGGAATCTGAACCACTACAAGCCTCCATGATACCACAGGGGACTCAATATGCGGCACCGTTGCGCCAGAGCGCTAGTCACTCGGCCATCAAAATACTATCATTGAGAGAAAAATATCCATTAAAATGTTTCTTTAAAGTATTTTTACACGCTTTTTTTATTAAAAAAATTTCAGTTTTCAGGCTATAATTTAGTATTTGTACATTTTTTCATTGTGCTGTTGTCCAACTGAAATGGTAAATGTAGTAAAAGACTCCAATTCATATAATATAATTTCTTCACTTTGTTAAAATAATTGCTAACATATTTACAGGAATATTGATTGTATAGAATTTTAACTATCAATTTTTTCATTATAGGAATCTATAAATTTATGCTTGGCGACAAGAGATATGGTCTCACTGTCAACTTGTTAGCGACAAAAGTCATGCCGTCACTGATTCCGTGGTCGTCAGCCCTGCACTCAAGCTGGATCAAGTATGTGATGATTATAAACAAAGTCTTTTGCTATTTTTCCATGAATGGGACACCATTTAGTACCAAATGTGTAAAACTGTCTAACTATTGCTAATGATAATGTAATGAATTATGATGTTTGGCACAAGTCGCGTAAAATATACGGTGAGTTGCCACAAATTTTACATGGTGTACTATCCGAAAAGTATCCCATAACGTAATATCCAAAAGGCAGCTCCATACATTTTTTTATATATTTTTACTTTTTTGCTGGATTCTAAAAATTATCCCAGAAGTTTAAAATTCTTTTTAATTCGTCTAAATGTTAATGCATAATATTTGAAAACAAAAACATATGTTTACAAATTTTAACTTTAGTTTAAAGAGAATCATAGTAAAAAAGGCATTTCCTTATGCTATCTTCATTAAGTGTAAGAAATGATTGGTAAATAACTGCATAATTATTTTTAAAAAGTAAAAAAGTGAATCGTTTAAATGAAAATTTTCATTTGCTGATTTCGGTTTCTTCATTATAAAATGAAATAATAAGGTAAAAAAAAATCCAAAGGAAATAAGTAGTTTTATCATTTTCTTTCCCTGCAAAAAAGGGAACAAATGACCGTGATAATTTTATCTCTCTTCTGTCAGGAGCAAGGGAAAAAACGATCGAGAACACCTCAGGCAAGCACAAATCCTTCAATCCTAACTAATCCTGAATTATTACCTTCTTCCAGTTTTTTAACCCATCCTCTACCATTACTGCTAACCTTATCTCTTCTACAAATTTTATTGACATCTAGAACATTTTTTGGTAAACCTTTCATTCTATTATGTGTCCCCATAATAAGTGTAAAAAAAAACCTTTAAAGAATTATTTAAGTCTTTTGTGAAGTAATTTACTAAATAAAAAAATTCAGCGTTAGATCTTGACCTCAATTTCATTGAAAGTCAAATATTAATTAAAATTTCATTAGAATATTAGTTCATAAAACAACAATGATGATATTTCAATGAAAAAATTTTGAATTAATTAATGATTTAACAAAAAATTATACTTTTAATTAAAAAATTTATAAGTATCCATGTTGTAGATAAATATTCCATCATAATAAGAATGTTAAGAACTTAATATAAAATTAAACGAAAGTGCGTAAAATATTTTAAAAGGTTTTCACTTAAAATATTTTACTGTGCTTGTATTAAGAAAACTGCAATCAAATAGCTGAATTTTCAAATGTAACTTTTCCTTTTGTTTTTTTTTTATAATTCAAATTATTTAATTAATTGAAGAAAATATTATTTAAATTAACTCTTTTAAAAAATATTTTGCACATCTTCATTATAAAATGTAATAATAATAATAAAAAAAATACCAAAGGAAATAAGTAGTTTTATCATTTTCCTTCCCTGCAAAAGGGAACAAATGACCGTGATAATATTATCTCTCTTCTGTCAGGAGTAATTGAAAAACCGATCGAGAACTCCTCAGGCAAACACAAATCCTTCAATCCTAACTAATCCTGAATTATTACCTTCTTCCAGTCTTTTAACCCATCCTCTAACATTACTGTTAACCTTATCTCTTCTACAAATTTTATTGCCATCTAGAACATTTTTGGTAAATCTTTCATTCAATAATGTCTCCCCATAGTAAGTATAAAAAAAACCTTTGAAGAATTATTCATTTTATGGAGTAATTTATTAAAGAAAAAAAACAGCGTTAGGCGTCGACCTTCATTTCATTAAAAGCTAAAATTATTTAAAATTTAATTAGAATGTTAGTTCATTCATAAAACAACAATGATGATATTTCAAAGAAAAATTTTGATTTAATTAATGATTTAATAAAATTATAATTTTAATAAAAACATGTATAACTATCCATGTTTTAGAAAAACATTCTGCTAAAATAATAATGTTAAGTACTTAACAGAAAATTAAATGAAGATGTGCAAAATATTTTTTTTTTAAAGGTTGCACTTAAACATAGTTTACTTTCAATTAATTAAATAACTTGAATTATAAAAAAAGGTTTAAAGTTGCTTTTGAAAAATTCATCTATTTGATTGTAATTTTCTTATGCAAAGCATAGTAAGCAATGTTTAAGTGTAACCTTTTAAAAATATTTTGCACATCTTCAGTATAAATGAAATAATAAGGTAAAAAAAAATACCAAATTAAACAAGTAGTTTTATCATTTTCTTACCCTGTAAAAAAAAAAGGAACAAATGACCGTGATAATATTATCTCTCTTCTGTCAGGAGTAAGGGAAAAACCGATCGAGAACACCTCAGGCAAACACAACTCCTTCAATCCTAACTAATCCTGAATTATTACCTTCTTCCAGTCTTTTAACCCATCCTCTAACATTACTGTTAACCTTATCTCTTCTACAAATTTTATTGCCATCTAGAACATTTTTTTGGTAAATCTTTCATTCAATAATGTCTCCCCATAGTAAGTATAAAAAAAAAACTTTGAAGAATTATTCATTTTATGGAGTAATTTATTAAAGAAAAAAACAGCGTTAGGCGTCGACCTTCATTTCATTAAAAGCTAAAAATTATTTAAAATTTAATTAGAATGTTAGTTCATTCATAAAACAACAATGATGATATTTCAAAGAAAAAATTTTGATTTAATTAATGATTTAATAAAATTATAATTTTAATAAAAAAACATGTATAACTATCCATGTTTTAGAAAAACATTCTGCTAAAATAATAATGTTAAGTACTTAACAGAAAATTAAATGAAGATGTGCAAAATATTTTTAAAAAGGTTGCACTTAAACATTGTTTACTTTCAATTAATTAAATAACTTGAATTATAAAAAAAAGGTTTAAAAGTTGCTTTTGAAAAATTCATCTATTTGATTGTAATTTTCTTATGCAAAGCATAGTAAGCAATGTTTAAGTGTAACCTTTTAAAAATATTTTGCACATCTTCAGTATAAAATGAAATAATAAGGTAAAAAAAAAATACCAAATTAAACAAGTAGTTTTATCATTTTCTTACCCTGTAAAAAAGGGAACAAATGACCGTGATAATATTATCTCTCTTCTGTCAGGAGTAAGGGAAAACCGATCGAGAACACCTCAGGCAAACACAACTCCTTCAATCCTAACTAATCCTGAATTATTACCTTCTTCCAGTCTTTTAACCCATCCTCTAACATTACTGTTAACCTTATCTCTTCTACAAATTTTATTGCCGTCTAGAACATTTTTTTGGTAAATCTTTCATTCAATAATGTATCCCCATAATAAGTGTAAAAACCTTTGAAGAATTATTCGTTTTATAGAGTAATTTATTAAAGAAAAAAACAGTGTTAGGAGTCGACTTTCATTTCATTGAAAGTCAAAAATTCTTTAAAATTTAATTAGAATGTTAGTTCATAATACAGCAATGATGATATATTTAAAAGAAAAAAATGTTGATTTGATTAATGATTTAACAAAGTTATAATTTTAATTAAAAATTTGTAACCATCTATGTCTTAGAAAAATATTTTGTCATAATAATAATGTTAATATAAGAATTAAATGAAGATATGCAAAATATTTTTAAAAAGCCTTCACTTTATCATTGTTTACTGTGCTTTGTATTAAGAAAACTGCAATCAAATAGCTTAATTTTTCAAATGTAACTTTTCCTTTTTTATTATTATTATTATTCAAATTATTTAATTAATTGAAAATATTATTTAAGTTAACCCTTTTAAAATATTTTGCACATCTTCAGCATCAAATGAAATAATAAGGTAAAAACTGACCTTCTTATAGTCTTTAACCCATTCTCTAATATTACTGTTAACCTCCTCTCTTCTACAAATTTTATTGGCATCTAGAACATTTTTTGGTAAATCTTTCATTCAATAATGTGTCCCCATAATAAGTATAAAAACCCTTTGAAGAATTATTTAAATCTTTAATGATGTAATTTATTAAAGGAAAAAAATTAGAGTTACGTCTTGACCTTCATTTGATTGGAAGTCATGGAAATATTAATTAAATCTTAAGTAGAATGCTAGTTCATAAAAAACAATAATGAGATTTCAAAGAAAACATGTTGATTTAATTAGTGACTTAACAAAGTTATAATTTTAATTAAAACATTTGTAACCATCCATGTTTTAGAAAATAATCTATCATAATAATAATGTTAAGAACTTAAAATAAAAATTAAATGAAGATATGCAAAATATTTTAAAAGGGTTCACTTAAGTATTGTTTATTGGGCTTTGTGTAAAGTACATTCCATCAAATAACTGTATTTTTCAAATGCAATTTTCTCTTTTTTTTGTTGTATTTATAATTCAAATTACTTAATTAATTGAAAATATTTATATACTAATCATATTAATGAATTAAAGTGAAGAAGAGCACCATAATTGAATTAATTTTGAAAAATTACTTGTTATGAATATCAAAAAATGTTTATTTTAAAATTTAATCTACCAAGGATGGTTTTATTTTTAAATTCCAATTCAAAAGAAAAGAAAATTTGAAAAAAAATCAAATGAATTTTTCAAGTACGTTAATTGAAATTATAAATAACTTATTTTTATGTTAATTTCATAATTTGATTTGCTACTAATAATTTTAATAACTTTAAAATAAAATGCAGTTTTAAAGAGAATATTTATAAAATTTCAATATTATTTTCTAAATTAATTTAATTTACATTATTCATGTATTTACAATAAAATTCATTCTTTTTTTAAAGAAGTTTTGAAGAGTAAGGAATTACCTTACAGGTCTTTTAATTAGTATTATAATTTAATTATCATTAATTACTTATGTTATAAATGAAAGTATAAAATAATGATTGTTTTTAATTCTCAAAATTAATAACAAACTCTCTTAAATTATTTAATATATTTCTTTTGTATTTTGCTCTACTGAGAGCAAATAAAAATATATAACATATAACAGAAATTGTATCATTTATCTTAACTATGATACTGATAATACTGGTGTTATTTATTTATTTTTTAATTTTTTTAAAAATTTGTCATTTTATTTAAAAATATTTCTTTTTTGTTATTAAATTGGTGGGTTTTTCAAGTTTTAATTTTTAAACTAGTTTTTCATTTCAAACAATTTTAATGCCAAATAGTGAAGTAATCAAACTATGTTTTCTTTGCCTAATCAAAATTTCTTCACATTTAAAATATTCATGAGCAATTTAATAATTTGATAGATTTAAGTAATTCATATGTAACAGAATAAAGAAGAATTAGTTTTTAGTAAGATAATAAGCTTTTGATAACTAATGTGTAAATGAGAAATGGGTCTCATGGCTTATAACATTTTAATTATTTGATTAGAGATTTTGTAATTCTTATATATAAAAATAAAAATTAATGCATGTAAAAAAAATTTTATAATCTAAGAAATTTATTTGTAATAATATACTTTAAAACAAATTCTTCTAACTATACTTAATTTTGTATTTTCCACATAAAACTTACATTTATATATTGATTAAATGTGATATAATAAATAATGTTTTTTTAAATAAAAATCATACATATAAACAAATGAAAAATGTTATTTTTATTTTTAATGATGATCTTTTAATTAAAAATAAGATCATGGTACTGAAATAAATTCACAAGAAAATTACAAATAAATAGAATAGAAAACCAATTTATTGTAATATCATTGAATAGAAATCAATGTAAATAATTAATGATAGAAATTATTCATTATTTATTTACATTGATTTACATTCATTAATTATTTACATTGATTTACATTCACTAATTATTTACACAAACTATTCACTAATTATTTACATTACTTTACATTTATTAATTATTTACACAAATTATTCATTAATTATTTAAACACGTCTGCTTTTAACCATCTTTCTATTTAAATTGATTTAATTTTACACAGTCTTCAAATTAAGATAAACAAGTTTCTCAAAAACAAGTTTGCCAAGTTTGAAAACTTTTCAAAAATAAGCTGGAAATATTTTAAATAAAATATTTTCAAATGCATATTGACTGCCTTTTTCTCGTGTTACTTTTTCAATCAGCTGACCCAATTGTAAAATATTCTAACTGAAATAATAAGATATTGAAACATTAAACTAAACTGCACAATGATTATTTTTGTCACAGTTTACAGCCTTAATGGAGTTGCTGAGGGACATGTTGGAACAAGTGGCAAAAGTCAGAGAAATAAGCTGAAACTCGAAAAACTCAACTTACCTTCAACAGATGTGTAAGTAAATTTCAAAGTTTTACTTAAATCTTTAACATGCCACGCAAGTAAATCTCATGTAATATGTTAAATCAAGAAAAGCTTAGAAAATTTAACTGTTCAATTCATTAAAAAATTGGAGCCGTATAAGTTCATCTGGATATGTATTTTAGATCAATTCTCGTTAAAGTCTATATTAAAGACATATCATTAGTGTTTGGACGAATAACAAAATAGGAAAAACTCATATTCCACACAAAATTATTTCGTTTTTTAGAAAATAAACAAATTAAATTTGCTTTTAGTTTAAGGTCAGAATTCGTTTAATTGCTGGATCGATTGGATATTCTTATGTTTATTTAATAAAAGTTGAAAAGTAGTTATTAAATAAAATAACTTTATGAAAAACAATATGATGTCCTCAGGAATAAGCCCTCTCTCCAACTTCTCTCTTCAGTACTAGATTTTTCAACATGGTAACTAATTGCTTAGCGCTCTGGCATTTGGTACCACATACTTCAGAATTGAATCCTGGTAATGCTATGGATGTTTATTAGTGGTTCGTAATCCGCATTAAACTGTAGGTCCCGGTCTAATTAGCCTAAAATGTGCAAAAAAAATGACAGTAGAGCAACAAACCAAACCATGCAAGATCTGGAGTGCTACAGAGTTTGCAAAACCTTACCATACATAGCATTCTCCCCTTTTTATTAATGACAGTTTTCAAATTACTTGAAGACGAAGCCAAAAGATGAAATAAATTGCAGCAAACCAAATCAAATCAACATGTTAACGTTAAAAATCGAGTGCTGACTATCAAACTAGGAAGAAGGACTTATTCTTGAAGGTTTCATATTAAGTCTTAAGTTTATGGTAATCCTTTGGTTAAAATAAATTTTTAAAGGGCATTATTTTACATCTTATATTTAGACTATAAATATATTATATTTATAATACATAAATTCACAATGTCTTTTTCCTATTAGAATACCCATACAATATGCCAATATGGAGCCCATGCAATACGGTATGGAGCAGAAAACTGGCTACCCACATCGACCACCGCAACTTCGTCTGCAATCTCGCAGAACATCGATTAGCATGGACGATGTAGTGAGGCGTACCAACTCTGGTAAGAAAGAATCTTCTACACCTCCTGTGTTTTTGTCTTTATCAGTAGAAAAATCCCTTAACCCTACAAGTAATCTTCCTGTCTTACTCATTTCTTCCTCAGTTTGTTTCCCATTTGAGATAGCTCAACTGATTTGTCACACTGCAATTAAAGAATTGCATACATCATTTATAAATAGTAAAAAATTGTATTTTATGTTCTATTGAGAAATATGAAATAAACTTTTACATTTTTTGTGTTTTTTAAATGCAATCTTCTTTTAAACATCCTCCCTATAAACTACTATACTCAGTTTTCATTATGAATGGGGGCTTGTGAATCAGTTAATCATATTGGAAATGCTGTACTCATTCGATCAGATTCCACTTCACCGTCTGCCAAATATCATTGATTTAGTGGTTCAGTACTCATATTTATCATAGAAATTTATTGCTTTAAATCACCGTAAAGCTGTATTCAAACATTACTCAATTTCGTCATTTAATTTCGTATATATATATTTATGGTGTGATGAAAATGATGGTGTGTTGGTAAATGATGGTGTGCGCAGATAATGATGTGACACAGTGATTTGTAAATGAAAAGTAGCAAAGAATGTTGCTTTTTTTTACTTTCTATTTTTTCTCCTTAGAAAGAGGTAGATGATAGATAGTAATTTATTTACATACGAATTTCTCTTTTGATTATAACGTAAAAATCACTCAAATGTATTCGATATCATTTTAATACATAAATTTGTTGCCATAATTGATTCGAAAGTATAATTAATTTTATTTATTGTAAGAGTTATAATAATCTATAATTGAAAGATATAGATTACACACGTGTATTAAGAAATATTTTTATAAATTGCTTTTTCTTTAATTAAAACTACTCATTTCTCAAAATTTCTGATGCCTTTTTCTGTGAATGGTCTAGTAACAAAAAAAAGGGACATTAAAAAGTTTAAAATTTAGACTAATTATTTCACTCTAACAATGAATTAAGACTCTGAATTGAGTGAATGAAGTGAGACTGGATTTAAGACTCGAATAAACAGGTGTAAAAATCACTTTGACGATGGACGTGATGCGTAAGTTTTGTATGAGATAAAGCATTTTCTCAAATCCAATCGATTGTCACTTTCATAATCAATCAATTGTTGAAAATTCTGTCTACGTCTTCGGAAAGGCATTGCATTTGATCAATAAAAGAAATCTACGTGAAAATTTTTCTAAGAAATTCATCGTGCTCTTTTATCCATCGTACCATCCGAAAGTTTGATGTCACTTCGCAAAAGATTAAATTATCAAAGTGAGATGCAATCATTTATTTTATTTTATGTCGCTGTAAAATTTCAGGTAAGAAGCATAGGTTACAAATTATTCCAACTTATATAACTTATTTTAACGTATAATAACGTATAGTAATGTAACGTATTTGTTGCAACAAGTTATTGCCCACGATATTTTTTTAAATATTTCGAAAAGATTTCAGATTTTCTTACATTGGTTACTAATTATTCCAAAGCATTATTTAAAAGTGTATAAATTTGAAATTATTAACATTCAAGAAATTTCTTAAAAAAATATCTTAAACTTTTTACAATTAACAAATTACTTTTATTCATAACTAAAATCCAAACTAGTTTTACTAACAAATGATTTATGAGCAATTAAAAGCTTAAAATTCAATCCAGAAACGCTTAGTGAAAAGCGAACCTATTTAAATTTTCCCCAAAAGTTATTTTCGCACGTAGCCTTTGCTTATCATGCAAGATAATGACCTCTTCCCAGATTGACGTGAAACTTGGGAAATCTCTCTCTGTTAATATTAAAGTAATTATTTCTCTTGAAGTGTTTCGTCAACAAGTTATTGCCCGCAATCTAGCTGCAATCTTTGAGAAAATAATAGACGCTAGTAGCGTTTCCTTGATGAGTATTTCTTCTCTTCTAACGTTGAAATTATTCGCGTAGAAAAATCTTCATGTAAAAAAGGTCTTTTTTTTTATAATTTTGTTCAGTAATTTAAATTCACTAAAATGTTAAATTCTTTTACATTTTGTATACTTCAAAAATGTTATTTTCAATGGAAGAAAACTATTTTTAATTTAGCTTTTTTTCCAACACTTGTTTTTATTAAGTTACTAGTACTTGCAATCTTTGAAATTTTCTTGCAATCTTCTTGAACTTAATTAATCCAATTAATACTTAAATTGAATACTTGTACCAATTAATAATCCAATTAATTCTTGTACTTAATTAATTAATTCTTTCAATCTTCTTGTACTTAATTAAATAAATGTAGGTTAAAATGTTTTAATTAGTATAATTATTGTCTCTGTAGAAATAATATATATATTGAATAATATTGTTGAAAATAAAAATATATTTGAATAAATATTGTTGTGTAAAAATTTTTCATGTAAAAAAATGTCGTTTTTCTTATAATTTTGTTCAGTAATTTAAATTCCTAAAATGTTAAATTCTTTTTACATTTTGAATACTTTAAAAATATTATTTTCAATAGAAGAAAACTGTTTTTTATTTAGGTTTTTTTTATAACTTTTTATGAAACATACTAGTTCGAAACATGGACTTTGATTAATTAAATATATGCACGTTAAAATGTTTTAATTCGTATAATTAATGCATCTGTAGGAATAATATATATATTGAATGATATTGTTGAAAATAATAATATATTGAATAAATATTGTTGTGTAGAAAATTTTTCATGTAAAAAAGTTAGTTTTTCTTATAATTTTATTCAGTAATTTAAATTTTTCCCCTAAAATGTTAAATTCTTTTACATTTACTACTTTGAACAATATTATTTTTAATTGAAGGAAAACTGTTTTTTATTTAGGGTTTTTTAAAACTTGTTATGAAACATACTAGTTCGAAACATGGATTACTTGTTTAATTAAATATATGCACGTTAAAATGTTTTAACGTATTCAACTCTTGTCTCTGTATTGAAAAATAAAAGTTATATTTTTCTAATATAAGGTAAAATTTGAAACAAATTGAAACATTGAAAGCATTTGAATCAAATATAAAAAATGAAGCAAATTAAAATTGTTAATCGTATTATAACATTAATTATAATTTAACAGAAAAACATTTTAATGCTAGAAAAAAAAAGCATACATTACGGAATTTTAATTATTTTGTAAATATATTTAAATATTTTTGGAAATGTAGTGTTCCTGTGAATGTAGTTAAATGTAATCCTATAAATGTTAATAAGTTATAAATTTCTAAAAAAGAAACTTTCGTAATTTTATTTAAAGGCCTTTAATGAAATGTTTTATTTATTTAAATCATGCTTTATTTCAATTTTAATCACAGTTTTAAGCACTTTGATTTCGATTACACATCATATGTAGAAAACATACTTTATTATTTTAGTTACGATATTTTACAAGTATCAAATGAAAATAATCAACAGTTAGAATATAAACAATACAAATAATAAATTATGATAATATTGGCAGTAAAAATGCATGTTTGAAATTTCTAACAATTTCAACATACTTAAAATATTTATATTTTTAAATTAAACAATTATTGTTCTTCAGAATAATTTAAAATTTATTTAAAATATTAATAAATTAATACATAAGCATTTTTAATGTAAACTTATTATTTTAATAAACCAAGAAATTAAAATTCATTTTAACAGTATTTTAATGATATTTTTACTAAATACGTGATATTTAATTTTAAGTAATCTCATTTACAAAGAAATTGATACCTGTTTTTAAAAGTAAACATTTAAAATTTTAATTCCTAAATACTTTTTTAATTTCTCTTTTCTTTAATTTTTTAATTTTTTATTTCAAATATAAAAAAATATTATTATAATAATAATATAAAATGTATAATATGGCATTCGTTAAATTATATATTTATATGCTAATAGTTTTTGAAAATGACCATAAGCAGTAAAATTTTCCATTTTATTCCTTAAAACGAAAAAAAAGTTAATTCATTAATCTTCGATGAAAGTCTTAAGTTTCCCAAATAATGAACATTAATCCAAAATATCAAAAAAGAATAACTTAAATTTTGATTTTTTTTTTTTTTTTTTTTTTTTTGAATAATTTAAAAAAAAGAGTTTTTTTTTTTTTTCCTTGGGAGGAAAATTATTCGTTATATCGTAATTACTTCTGAACTCACCACAAAATAAAAGCGTTTTAATACATCCACCTGAAAGCAGTGTTTCTTTTTAAATAAAAAAAAATGAAACATGTTTTCAATTAGGAAAAAATTGAAAATATCCATTTTTTTTATAATTTTTATTTTAGTTCGAACATGAAGTTTAAATGTTTAAATTATCCAAAAAAAGAGAACGACATTTTTTAAAAGTAAAAAAAAAAAAAAAATAAATAGTTTAGTCTTAATTTTTTTTTTTTTAATTTGCTTGTTTGGATCATAAATAAGTGACGTATATTTTATGTTCTTATTTTACATGACAATAATGTCTTCTTGTAATAGAAAATATATAAAAAATTGTAATTGATTCTCAAACAAAATTCTGTTTCTTTTTTATGTGTTATTTGTTGGGAATTTAATAATATCTAAAAATAAATGGTATTTCTTACAAAAATAACTTATTTTTCTGTACAAATATTCCTTTAATTTAACTTCTAAAAAGATTTTTAATCTAATTTTTGCTACTTTATTAAGAGTGATGATTTTGAACAGTCAAATTATAAACTTTTTACAAAATTTTATTAAAGATAATTAGATTTTCATGATAATAAATATGCTATACAAGTATGAGTATATTCATTATATATGCTTGTATATCATGCATGTTATTATGCGTATATACATGCATGTTATTATGCGTATATACATGCATGATATCATGCATAATAACTATATCATGCATTTCTTTTGCTTGCATTATTGTTATATAAATTCTTAATATACTATAGTAGTTAATTTAAGTTCTAAATTAGATTTTTAATCAAATATTTGCTACTTTATTAAGAGTGAGGTTTTTGAACAGTAGAATTATAAACTTTTTACAAAACTTTATTAAAAATCATTAGACTTTCATGATAATAAATATATTATGCATTTATGTGTATATGCATTATATGTGCGTTTTATATTATGCATGTTATTATGCTTATATACATGCATGATATCATGCATAATAACTGTATCATGCAATTTCTTTTGCTTGCATTAGTGTTATATAAATTTTTAATATATATTAGTAGGTAAAATTTTAATGCAATGATGAATAATAAAGAACATCTATGAAGAACAATTATCTAAATCATGCACAAATAACAATAAGAATTATTGATGTGAACAAAATTTTATCATCTCTTTCGGTTAATTAAATAAAATAGATTTTTGTTCCACATTTGTAAGGAGGAATATTTGTAACCTTGTGCTCTAAAAACTTATAATTTAGTTTAGATAATATTTCATTTTGTCGTCCCGAATAGACCTTTAAATTCTAATGAAGTCTGTCATATAATGAGTTAAACGTGTTTTTAAAGATTGATTACGATGCTGAAAATTTCTGATATTTTATGCCTCATAATATGAACAGGATTGTTACCATTAAACATAATAAATAATATTTTTTGAAACGTCTTTCATCTGTGTCTTGTTTTCTTAAAATAAGTCTTTCAAAGTCTGTGGAATTACAATTCTAAAATTCCAAGAAGAAAGAAATTATTTCAATTTAAAAATAATTAATTATTTAATTAGAATTTAAATGCCTATCTTTAAAAATTTAACTAACATCAAATATCCAACTATCATATGTTAAAATAGATTAAACGTAGAATAAAACAGGATTCATTTCATTTTTAGTAGACAGTCACAATTATAGTGCATATATTTTTTCTTTAAATCTATTCAATCAATAATTGGCATCATGGTGCTTAATGAATTTCTTCTTTTCTTTGTCAATCAGTATTGAAAATATCAGTAGTATTGGTAATCAATTAGTATTGGTAGTATTGAAAATTTAAAATTATTAATATTCAAGGAATTTCTAAAAATACCTTAAACTTTTACAATTAACAAATTACTTATATTCCCAACAAAATCCAAAACTAGTTTTACACTAACAAATGATTTATGAGCAATTAAAAGCTTAAAAAGCAATCCAGAAACGCTTAGTGAAAAGCGAACCTATTTAAATTTTCCCCAAAAAGTTATTTTCGCACGTAGCCTTTGCTTATCATGCAAGATAATGACCTTCTTCCCAGATTGACGTGAAACTTGGGAAATCTCTCTCTGTTAATATTAAAGTAATTATTTCTCTTGAAGTGTTTCGTCAACAAGTTATTGCCCGCAATCTCGCTGCAATCTTTGAGAAAATAATAGACGCTAGTAGCGTTTCCTTGATGAGTATTTCTTCTCTGCTAATGTTGAAATTATTCGCGTAGAAAAATTTTCATATAAAAAAAGCTCGTTTTTCTTATAATTTTGTTCAGTAATTTAAATTCACTAAAATGTTAAATTCTTTTACATTTTGTATACTTCAAAAATGTTATTTTCAATGGAAGAAAACTATTTTTAATTTAGTTTTTTCCAACACATGTTTTTGTTAAGTTACTAGTTCAAAACATGTACTTCTTTCAATCTTTGAAATTTTCTTGCAATCTTCTTGAACTTAATTAATCCAATTAATACTTAAATTGAATACTTGTACCAATTAATAATCCAATTAATTCTTGTACTTAATTAATTAATTCTTACAATCTTCTTGTACTTAATTAAATAAATGTAGGTTAAAATGTTTTAATTAGTATAATTATTGTCTCTGTATGAATAATATATACATTGAATAATATTGTTGAAAATAATAATATATTGAATTGTTAAAAATAATAATATATTGAATAAATATTGTTGTGTTGAAACATTTTCATGTAAAAAGATCGTTTTTCTTATAATTTTGTTCAGTAATTTAAATTCACTAAAAAGTTAAATTCTTTTACATTTTGTGTACTTGTAAAATATTATTTTCAATGGAAGAAAATTATTTTTAATTTAATTTTTCAACACTTGTTGTCTCTAACTTACTAGTTCGAAATGTGTTCTTTTAAATTAATTAAATATATGTAGGTTAAAAAGTTTTAATTCATATAATTACTCTTGTCTCTGAATTTAATATTATATATTTTTTTTTCAAAATAAAAATTATAGATTTTCTAATATGAGGTAAAAATTAAAACATTAAAGCAATTTGAATCAAATCTAAAAAATTGAAGCAAATTAAAATTGTTAATGATATTATAACATTAACTATAATTTAATAAAAAAAAACATTTTAATACTTGAAAAAAAGCATACATTACGGAATTTCTAATTATTTCCTAAATATATTTAAATATTCTTGGAAATGTAGTTTTCCTGTGAATGTATTTAAATGTAATCCTATAAATGTTAATAAATTATAAATTTCTAAAAGAGAAACGTTCGTAATTTTATTTAAAGGCCTTTAATGAAATGTTTTATTTATTTAAATCATGTTTTATTTCGATTTTAATCCCAGTTTTAAACATTTTTATTTCGATTACACATCATATGTAGAAAATATACTTTATTATTTTAGTTACGATATTTTACAAGTATCAAATGAAAAATAATTAACAGTTAGAATATTAACAATGCAAATAATAACTTATAATAATATTGGCAGTAAAATGCATGTTTGAAATTTCTAACAATTTTAACATACTTAAAATATTTATATTTTTAAATTAAACAATTATTGTTCTTCAGAATAATTTAAAATTTATTTAAAATATTAATAAATTAATACATAAGCATTCTTAATGTAAACTTGTTATTTTAAAAACCAAGAAATTAAAATTCATTTTAACAATATTTTAATGATATTTTTTACTAAATACGTAATATTTAATTTTAAATAATCTCATTTACAAAGAAATTGATACCTGTTTTTAAAAGTAAACATTTAAAATTTTAATTCATAAATACTTTTTTAATTGCTATTTTCTTTAATTTTTTAATTTCTTATTTCAAATATAAAAAATATTATTATAATAATAATATAAAATGTATAATATGGCATTCGTTAAATTATATATTTATATGCTAATAGTTTTTGAAAATGACCATAAGCAGTAAAATTTTCATTTTACTCCTTAAAACGAAAAAAAAAAAAAAATTCATTAATCTTCGGTGAAAGTCTTAAGTTTCCCAATTAATGAACATTAATCCAAAATATCAAAAAAGAAAAACTTAAATTTTGATTTTTTTTTTTTTTTTTAATAATTTAAAAAGAGGTTTTTTTTTCCTTGAGAGGAAATTATTCGTTATATCGTAATTACTTCTGAACTCACCACAAAAAAAAAAAAAAAGCGTTTTAATACATCCACCTGAAAGCAGTGTTTCTTTTTTAAATAAAAAAAAAAAATGAAACATGTTTTCAATTAGGAAAAAAATTGAAAATATCCATTTTTTTTATAATTTTCATTTTAGTTCGAACATGAACTTTAAATGTTTAAATGGTCCAAAAAAAAAAAAAAAAAAAAAAAAAAAAGATATTTTTTAAAAGTACAAAAAAAATAATAATAATAATTTGATCTCAATTTTTTTTTTCAAATTTGCTTGTTTAGATCGTAAATAAGTGAAGTATATTTTATGTTCTTATTTTACATGACAATAATGCCTTCTTGTAATAGAAAATATAGAAAAAATTGTAATTGATTCTCAAACAAAATTCTGTTGCTTTTTTATGTGTTATTAGTTGGGAATTTAATAATATCTAAAAATAAATGGTATTTCTTACAAAATTAACTTATTTTTCTGTACAAATATTCCTTTAATTTAACTTCTAAAAAAGATTTTTAATCTAATTTTTGCTACTTTATTAAGAGTGATGATTTTGAACAGTCAAATTATAAACTTTTACAAAAATTTATTAAAGATAATTAGATTTTCATGATAATAAATATGCTATACAAGTATGAGTATATTCATTACATATGCGTGTACATCATGCATGTTATTATGCGTATATACATGCATGTTATTATATCATGCATGAATCAACTATATCATGCAATTTCTTTTGCTCACATTATTTTTATATAAATTCTTAATATACTATAGTTGGTAAAATTTAACGCAATGGCGAATAATCAAGAACATCTATGAAGAACAGTTCTCTAAATCATCCACAAATAACTTTTGAGAATTTTTGATGTGAACAAAATTTCAGTATCTTTATCGGCTAATTAAAGGTAATAGATTTGTGATCAAACTTATTGATGAGAAATATTGTAAAAATTACTATTTTTTCATTTAAAATTATCAATCTAAAACCTAATGTTATAAATTTAGTTAGGATAATACTTCATTTTGTCCTTCCGGATAAACATTTTAAATTCCAATAAAGTTCTTCATATACAACAAGATCTTAAATCCAGCTTTATAAACACACATTTAACTTATGTGTTTGTAAAACTTGGTTTAAGATGCTGATAATTTATAATCTTTTATGCCTCATAATATGAACAGGATTGTTACCTTGAATCATAATAAATAATATTTTTGAAACGTCTTTGATTATGTCTTGAACTAAATCTCTGAAAGTCTGTGGAATTACAATTCTAAAAGTGCTGCCAGTGTTAGACAAATGCATTGAAATTCAATCTAGCTCATTGACTAAATCAGTTTTTCAAAGTAATTTTTGTTGTATTTTTCTAATGTGTAATTATTGTTTTTAATTATGCAGCATCCTCTTCTCCGGATTCAAACCTGTTGACCGTACAGGAAACCTGCCTGGACGTCGTCACTCGGACAACACGATCCAGCCTCCTCGGATTCTGGTGGCTCCGGCAAGTCCGGATGGCAATCTCAAGCGTGGATCCAGTGCTGGTAACCTTCCCATTAGGCGACACTCTGGAGGTCAAGACAATCGTTTTAATAGTTGGACACCCAGGGTTGTAAGTAGCTGGGTTTCGTTTCTTAAATTTTCTTATTTCTCATTCAAATTGTCATTTGTTGTTATCTTATTAATAACTCTTATGGGGACATTCAGATATTGGTATTAACATAAATATGTTGCTGTGTTGATAGTTCTAAACATCAAATTAAAAACCACCACGCATTCTAAGAAATCAAGGACAGACATACTGGAAAATACCAATCAAAACTCAAAACATGAAAACTTGTGGACTAGATAAATCTGGTTATTAAATCATAATGAACAAACGGCGTTTTTTGTCATTTTGTAAATTTGAGAGCTCTTCTACTACTATTATGAATATTAAATAACAACTTCGGATACTCTGATTAACTTTGACAAATTCATATAAACCACTTCACTTCACTTCACTTCAGTCAACACCAGTCCGTGGCCTCGGCCATTCGACACTGTGGCCGTGCAACATAATAAATTAAAAGATTTGCCATCCCCTCGTAGCTTCTGTCGTGGTCGAGATCATCAAGTGCACTGCAAGATGAGAGGTGTTCTGCAGTGCCGTTAGAATCGGAGCAAAGTGGGCAGGCTGGGAAGTCAGCGACCCCGATGTGACTAAGATGCTCTTGTAGGTAGTCGTGTCCCGAAGGGGGCAACCCGACTCTACTAGGGAGGTCCCTCATTATGTTGAGGTTCTCCAACTTTTACACTTGGTGGCCTGCTTTCTTGCATTATTGACGTACATTGGTCACAGTTCTGTTAATGGTGCTGCAGCTGGCGTTGTAGGTGAGAGGGCAATCTGGTTGGTTCATATTGCATCCTTGCTTGGTTAGAGCATCTACCTTTTTCGCTTCTCTGCACATCGCAATAGCCTAGAATCCGTTGCAGCGCTGTCGCGCTTTTTTTTTTGGTGAAGCAGTTGTTTTGGGCATTCGGCCACTTTTAGCCCTTCTTGGATTACCTTAATCTCTACCTTAGCCACCTCTAAAATTCCTGTAAACCAATTATGTCTGTATCAATGTTTTCAACAGAACGTTTATATGCCATAGTTTAAAATATAATTCAAGATAGCTTTGTTGATTAAGTAATATAAATAATTTTCAAGAAGCCACTTTGTTTGGAATCTTGGGCATAATCTTGAACTATCAGTTAAAGCTTAGACGCAACATTTTAAAAGAAATGTAGATGTTTTTAATTTGTGTGTGTATTCCTATAGGTCACCCCGAATTATAACATCGAGTTCTGCACTCCAACTACGCGTACAGGAGCTCGCCGCTACTCGGCCGCCGCCGTATGCGCGACTGACATGCAACGGAATCCTGCTCAGACTCCTGGGTCCAACTCCAGCCAGACCTCCAGCTTCTTACAGCAGATAGGAAGTGGAATGGTAAGGAAAATTGTCGTTTTTCTTTTACAAATCATCAATTAGAAAGTAATCAATAGTCAAGACAAGATCATCCTGATTCCAAAAATTGTAAAATTCAGTATAATGTCGCCTTTATATACACATATCAGTGAAAACTTGAATATCCTTACTTAATGAATATCTTTCGAAGCATAAAGAAGCTTTAAAATGGACAGCCTACTAAAACTTTCAGTTAGACAAATGATGTTCTACGTATGCCACATAATGACGATGTTTGCAATGAAGATGGGTTTTAGTACCTGTAAATTTATTAATCATGATGTTTATATTTATGGTTATCCAAAGAATTCTGTTAAAAAATGTTTGTACAGGCTCTGTCCATTCACATTACTAAAAGCCTAATGAGATTCTTTGATGCAAAGACCTTTTATCACTCTTCAATATTTCAAAGCAACTATATATTTAAAGGCAGCATAATTTTATGGCATAGATGATAGTAAAATTCAGCAAAAGTACTATTGCTCTTTAAGAAAAAGAAAAAAAATTGCGTTACTTTATGATGCCCATCCGCAAAGACGAACTATAAAAATCTGTGCTCATTTCTTGCCATCAATGGTTCTTAGACAACCAATACTGTACCTTCGGTTAGATGTTTTATCTACCTGCAAATATATTTGATATATATATATTTTTCTTCTAATGCAGCTGGCAAATAGACCGTGATCTTTCGCCATAAGAGCTGCAGCGATTTGTTTGTTACCCAGAGGGCGCGTGTAACTTGATGGTAAGCCACGGACGTGGAAATACCCCCGCAGCGCTTCTACGATCCTATTGGACCGGGACCTACGGTTTCTGGATTCCGAACCACTAAAGCCGGGATTTGAACCCGTTACCTGTGGTACCGAACGTCAGAGGGCTAGCCATTCGGCCATCAGGCCCCCTATTTCATATACATTGTTTGTTAGATATAGTGAAATGCTAGCAATAATTGTAGTTTCTGAATTAATCATCACAGTTTTTCTTTGCAGAATTGGATATATCCTTACGCTTTTTATAGTGATTCAAATGTGAATTAGTGCTTGATAACGATAACATTCATTTAACAATAAATATTTATTAAACATCATAAACAATAGATAGTCATTTAGCATTTCAAGGACCATTTATATCATTTGATTATAAATTCAGACAACTTCCTAGCATAATTCACAGGTGTTTTGGTTTCAATAATTATAGAATTTGTCATTGAATTATTTTAAGTAAAAATTATTAAAAATAATTTTAAAACGTATTTGTATAATTCAAATGCAGCATTTCGGAGATTTAAAAAATAATATTGAAAAGTACAACACTCACTCATTTAAACAATCACGATTGAAATTATCTTTGTCTTATTTTTATCTTAATTATTGTATTGCTTTGAAATATGTAGAGGAAAAAAAAAATTATTGAAATCAACGTGAATTCAAAGAATATAAATGACTTTAAATGCTTTCAACGAAGGACATTTAAAATGCATTAAACTAATCATTGTATTAATTTTCAGCAACAACTCTTTATTGGCAAACAATAGAGCTACAGCATCAACCAGATCTGGACAATTGGAAACAGAGCGCCATTTTTCAGTATTTTACGAAAATGCAAACCATTAGTCACCAGATCCTCTGTGGTAAAAACTTCCTTATATTTACTTAAACTTCATACAAAGTAGGAAAATTCAACTACTTCCCTTTTCTTCCTGCAAGGCGGTACAAGCGTCTTGCGTGCGACAATCTGTACAAAAGCAGACGAATTCTCAATAACGAAAAACAATGGTTGTCAAAGTCAGCATTAACTTATCACAAAGCAAGCATGGAATTTGATATTAATAATGACTAAGAGTTTTCGAACAATGGAATACATAAAAATACCATGCTAGGTTGTTGATTTGGACTTTTGAAAGAAGTTCCCTGTTATGTTAAGTATTTTATTTTAAAAAATAAATCCAAATAAGTATATATAAATTTTAAATATTCAAAATATTTAAAAAAAATGAATTGAAGTTTAAGAAAATGATAAAGCACACCAAAAATAGAAAATAATGTTACAGAATGTATGGTCAAAATGAAACAGATATTGCTACAGTACTATATTATTCTATGGTGTATCTCCAAAAAGCTATTGTGTATTGAACAAAAAAAGGGTAAGAATCAAACACAATATAACAATTTTCATAAAAAACGATTAAATTAATTAATTCATATCGCTGACATGCCAACCAGATTCCAGAGATATTTTTCAATAGGCATTAAATTACCATCAACCAATTAGCAAATTAACAACACTATAAATTTTTGATGAATACCAGCCTTATTTATGCCATGAATTTCAAATTAACTATTAATCGCTCTGATTGTTAAGTTTGAAATCTAAATATATTTAAGATCCTGCTTTATTTAGCAACAACATATTTATGAGCTAATGGTTTTTCACTTGACTTGACTAGACTAGATGCTTTGAGACGTATGCTAACTGTTGCTGTTTTATCTCAGTTTATCCATGCTATTAAAATACTAGAGATAAAAATGTTTGACAACAGTGAAAATGAAACCTTTACAAAGGAACTACTCTACGATGAGAAACTCTCTATTTAATTATCCATGATGCATTATGAAATTCTTTTTAAAAGAAAATAATCGTTGCACACACTTTCGGCAACCGAAAAAGTAAATGAGATTGTTAAATTTCAACAAGAAAGAATTAGATAAAATTTCAGATAATTTACAATTAATAAAAGCAATTAATTAATTAATTATGCAGACCACAATATTCACAGAACTTAATTTCACCAAATCGAACCACAGAAATTAATTGAACGAAAGAACTTAATTTCAGTCAAACATACCATAATATTTTAATAGTTGAACAATGATAGAACATATTACGTACAACTAATACTTGAAATGAAACATGAAAAAAAATAATAACCCCAAAAGAAAAATTGGGTTACCTCATAGTTCACAGATTTATGAAACTTTTCGTAGAAATTGTAGTATCATTGCTGTCTTATAATATGCATCCATTGACATTTCAAATATCCAAGTGGTTTTTATTCCTTTAACTAAATATAACATCTTAAAATAAATATATATTATTAACTTTCTTGCGTTTCTTTATAATACATCTTTTTCTTAAAAAACAAGTCACCTAATAATGTAGCGGACCATAATGTTTATATACTTTAATTATTTTTGCAATAAAAAATAAATATGTTTTAATTAGTTATAAGTACTTTTCAATATTTTTTTTGCAAAGTAATATTACAGATATTTTAATTTTTAGAGAAAAAAATATCTATTCATGCATACAGAACTTAATATAATATGTAAATTACTATAATATTCAGTGAAAAATAAAGATTGAAACAGAGGGAGGCAAAAATATTTTTTTCTTTAATTCCACCTTTTTCAAATTGTTTGTTTTAAGTTAACCAAGCTAACGGATTATGTCATACAACACTTTTTACCTACTTGCCAATCAAAATATTTCAACAATGACAGAAGTCTTAAAAACGAGTTCATCGTTAGAATCAGAAAAAGTTTCATAGACTACTCTTTGATACATCCAAACAAAAGAAATCGAAACCAAGTTATTGGCAACTACCTATTTTGAAAGACCTCCTGTACCTCTCTGCTTTTGACAGATTCAGATATTAAAGCATGTCGACTTTCTTATTGTCCGTATACTTATATTGTTCCATTGTCTATCACAGTTTGTGTGAAGAATGGTGTTTTTAAAACAACAAATTATAATATTAATTGGATCGTTATTAAATGAAAAAAAGAAAAAATTACACCAATGTGTTAAATCTGTATAAACAATGATCTTATATTTATTTAGAACGTTTCACATAAATTTGTATACCCGATGAATAATTCAATAAAGTTCACAGGAATTTGTAGACAAAAGATATTGAGATGATCAAATACATTTTTTTCCACTAATAGTAAAGAATCGAAAATCATTCAGTATGCCTTCTACAGATATTTATCATAAGTATCCTTACGCTATGATATTAGAATGCGTTTCTTTTCCTTTTAGAGTTTATTTCAACTCCAAAGCGTATAAATTTTGAATTCTGCAATTCTCTACTTGTCAAGTTAAACAATTTTATTCTAAGTTTCGGTTAGTGAAGATTAAGCAATGAAAATGTAACTCCTACTCAATGGTTTTAAGAAGATTTGTCATAACAGCTGGAAGTTGTTGGCAAGAAGAAAAAAAAATTCTCTCACAAATAAAACTTATATAATAAATATATATTGAATATGAGATTCTCTCGTATTTAAAACTTTTATGTTTTCCTTATCTCGCTTGGTAGACAGCAATATCTAGACGAAGTTTAAGAACTCGTGTGGTCTCATGGAAGGAGTTAAAAGGGGGCATCTTCCGTTGATGCTGACTTTTTACGTGGTAGGGTTAGACTTATATAATTTTTGTAAAAGAGGTATTTTCTTTATAGTCTATATTGACATAAACTCGTAAATCCTCACGTCTAAATTCCCAGCAGCAAATAAATTTCTTTGCAAACGAAATAACAAGTTTTAGAGTTAATTACATTACAAATTGAAATGTAATTAATAAAAATATTTAAAAAAGATTGATTTATCGATAAAATAATCGAATCATATTCATTTCCACATACTTCAGAACAACAATATCCAAAGATTTTACCATCGTAGTTGTAGTATATTTAAGTTTCATTTTTGACCATGCATTCTAAGTCAAAAAAAAAAAATTGTGGCGTACTAAACTGCATCTTGAAGATTATTTAATCTGTTTTTAAATATTGTGTGCAAATTAAATATTGTAATCTTTTATCATGAGTGAAAATGATGTTGTTCTAGTATGAGTTTTGCGTTATCCACCATAAATAAGAAGGTAAGTAAGAATAAGCAATTATTTAAAACATATTAGTCTCTTCGAGCAATACAATAAATTGTCACTTCAAAAACTTGTAAATTCTAACTTGATACTGGATTTCTTTTACTTGATTTTATTTAAATGATTTAAAATGTACACTGAATATGTGTTACTAAGACTAACTAATTGCCAATATAACTTCATATCCTACGTATTTCATGTTGAATTGTCTGACTTTTAGAATGTAAACAATTGTTTCCATTTTCTCAAAATATTGCTTAATATTCAGTTATATTTATGAATGTTGACTTAACATTACATATTCAAGTTGTGTTGATGAAACAAGAGACAAAATATAATCATGCATGATAAAAGAAAGGTCTTACTTTCAGAATGTACACAATTGTTTCCTTTTGTATATTGTCCAAATATTCTAAATATATGAATATTCCAAAATATTGTGTAAGGTTCAGTATGCTAATGATTGTTGACTTAACATTACGTATTCAAGTTGTGTTTATGAAATAAGAGATAAAATATGCTCATACCTGATAAATTAAAGTTCGTAAATGATTTCTTTCTACGGACTTCTTCAGAAACAACTCATTTTTGTGAAATAGTGCAACTACAATACCAAACCAACGATTGAGAACAGATCGCCATTTTCTTAATTCATTCCTTTACAAACTCAATCCTTCCCGTCTCTACTGTAATCAAATGTCAACCTATCTTCGTCTTTATTTCATGGTAGAGAAAAGAAAAACTGAATTCTACTTCACGTTCTTCTTTTGCAAGGCAGCGAAGCTTCTTGCGTGCGACAATCTGTACAAAAGCAGACGTAATCTCGATGTCTAGAGAATGTCAAAGTCAAAATTAACCTATCATGAAGAAAAACCACGGAACTTGGTAGTAATTATGGCTGTTTTCGTACTGTGTAATGTATAAAAATATTATATGACTGTTGATATATATATTTTCCCTCCCTATTCATACAAATTTTAAATGTGGATGTCATGGATATATACCATTATAAACGTTTTAAAGAATTTTTACTGGAGTATGTAAGCTGTGTGTTATATATATGTAATTTCGATGTTTCGTACATTACAATGTTAGTTTATAACCACCAAACTGACTTAGTTGGAAAAGACGCTTATGTCTAAGTACTTGAAATCTTTTGAAATGTGTTCTTTTTTTTTTTCTAAATGTGCTGCATGGAATTTTTCGCTTGTAGATTTTTTTTACATATATATTTATTAGCAGCTGTTCCTAAGGTGTCAATCAAAGTAGAAGAGATAATAAATAAGTGCTAAATGCAAAAGGAGAAAAATACCAGTTTACTAATATATTTAAGTTGTGTTTCTATATATCAATGATTGTATTACAAAAAAATTTGGTATAAATATTTTAATTTCATCTAATAATAATGGTTTTATTTCTGTAATTAATTCCATCATACTTATGATTAATTAATTAAATGAAATAGAAGTAATAGGATATAGGCTATACTAAAAAAACTAAATACGAAATTCTGCCTTTGTAATATTATTAATTTATATTTACTTTATTCGTGTAAAATATGTATATCTTACATTGCTTCATTTAATTGCATGTATCTTAGATATAACTCCCTTCCATTTTGAAATTTATTTCCAACGAATTGAACAAAACAAACTATAAATGCAATAATTAAAAAAAAAAAAAAACGATTAGTATAAAAAACAATTTATAAATGCTATAAAGACCCAGATATTATAAAATTTATTAAGATCGATAGATTAACCTGGGATGCTTATATGTTTAGAATGAATGATTTAAACCTTGCAAAAAGGCTCGTTTTAAACCTTGTAAAAAGGCTCGTTTTGGTAAAACCATAGGGTCAGGAAGAAGACCAGTGGCGATGGATAGAAGCAGTTGAAAAAGATTTTGTTATACTAAAGGTTAAGAATTGGAGCACAATTATCACCCAGAGGAATGCATGGAAATATCTTCAAAAGAAAGCCTTGGCCCACGTGTTATTGATGATGATGATACAAGGACACTCTTCGGCAAAGCCACAGGGACAAACAGGAAGAAGACGGCCAAAAAAGCAGCGATGGATAGATGATAAATAAAACTTCCTTATTTTTGTGACTACATTAATAAGGAACACATTATGTCCGATAGCAACTTCGTAAATTGAATAATAAAATATTATGAAAGGACACAATTTTCAAAATAATATCTTGCCTGAAATAAAAAATAAAGAATTGTGTCTGCCAATAAGGCCTTTATTTGTTAAGAAGTATTTTTAAATCACACTTCATATTCCGGAAAAATGAATTATTGTTATATAAAACTCTTATTAAACCTATTTTGGTCTTTCAATGGCTTTGAAACATAGACTTTAGCATGATCTGATGAGGCCCATTTGGGTATATTTGAGCGGAAGATTTTAAGGGCTATTCTTGGAGGTGTCAGGGGAAAGTGATTGTTGGAGAAGACGATACAACATAGAAATTTATAAATGCTATGAAGACCCAGATATTATAAAAACTTATTAAGATCAATAGATTAAACTGGGCTGCTCTTGTATTTAGAATAAATAATTTATACCCTTTAAAAGGCGTGTTTTGGCAAAGCCACAGGGACAAAGAGGAAGAGGACGACCCAGATTGCGCAGTTGATAAAGATTTTTCTGTACTGAAGGTTAAGGTTGGAGGACCATTGCCAGCCAGGGAAATGCATGGAAATCTCTTCAAAGGAAAGCCTTGTCTCACCCTGGGTTGCCGTGCAATTGATGATGATGATGATAAAAGTTCACTTTCCTGATATTTATTCACTTCCTAATTGATATAGAAACGACTATTTTCTTATTTAAGGCATTTATTTTAATTTTTATTTATTTTAACTTTTTGTGTCACACGCAATTTTAAATAAATAATAGATTAATTTTGTTTAATAAATATGATTTCCTGATTGCGACAAACCATGAAATGGTTGGAATTGCGTAATATATTAATTTTTTTTTCGAGGGGGAAAGCCTTCTAGTTAAGAAATTTTCATATGCATTTTCTTTTTCAAAACTTAACTAAATAAAATTTTTCCTTTTGAAGCCGTACAATTCGAATCATGTCAGCAAATAAATTTTAAAAACATTGAATAAATAATTATTTTCTAGTTCAACAATTCTTCATATTTTACCATTTTCTTAATTATGAATTTTTTTATTTTATATTTTATCTTTTTGTTTTTATATATTATCTTTCTTATGAATATTGTAAAAATATAACAGCCATATGTGCACTTTTCTAAATGAAAATATTTGGATAATAATACTTGCATCAAGCATTTCTTTTCATTTACTCAAATTTGAATGGCATGAGAATGAACATCAAGTAACGATTGGTATTTTTCTTCTTTAAAAGTGATATTTCTTCACTTTTTTTCCGACTAAGTCTAGTTTGTTAAATATATATATATATATACATATATCCGCTACCTTTATGCTCACTGAATACAGCTGTTTATATGAGTAATATGAAAATATAACTGTCAGCCTTTATTTTATTGCTGACATCAATTAAACTATTCAATCATTAACTGTTTTAGGAAAAATACAAATACAGTGCCTCTCGTAGCAATTAAATTTTCATAAATTTAATTTCAATTGTAAATTAAAATTCTAAATGTTCAATATGTTTAAACAGTTCATTAATATACTACAAAATTTATTCATTGCTTTTTTTTTTATGTCTAATAATTCAAATTGATTGATGTTTCTCTTGATTTTCTTGGTTAAGAAATATATTATAACTTGATTCACATCTTTAAAATTTTGATTATCTTAAAATAATTTCTTGTCAGACATGTTAAAAATTTCTAAAATTATTATTTAACCTCATTTTCAAAATAATCATTACTATCTGTTTTAATTAAATGCTTATTATTAAAACTATTTATTAACAAAATGAGCTTTTCGGCGTTTTGTCACATACAACCTAAGTTGATCCAGTTCGTTTTTCTTTTTACTCACTATCTTAAAAGATATATACATTAAATATGTAATTTTAAATTATTTTCTTTTTAATTAATTTTTTACCTGGTTCGTAACCAAAAATTACGAAAGAATTCTTATTAATTATTTTTAATTAAATATACTCATTTTTATAACCGACAGATGGCGACAGTCTGTACAATTGACTAGTGCCATCTGGTGGCATAAGTTTTTCAGAAAAGAAATACTATTTTGACTGCATTGGTTATCAATTTACTTTTTACAAACTAATACTATTAAAGGTTTTAAAAAAAAATATGAGATTAAAAGTAAGAAAAATTATTGGATAAAAATGATTGCTTTATATAGCGAGTTTAATAATTTAAGGTTGGTTAATTAAAATCTTAATTCTGGATTGTTATTTTTTTTTTTTAAAAATCTACCAAAACTAAATATTAACTTTTTGTAGTAGGGCAAGGCCAGTCAAATCTTTTAGTTTTTAATAATTTTCTGCGATTGGACCATGGTTTCGGGAGCAAATGGTCAAATCAATAATTCTTCCATAAAAAATATTGTTTGCAAAATGTTATTTATTTGATGTGAAATCTATGATTTTTTTAATGAATGTACAAGATTTGAGTTTAATAATTGTATTTTCCTGTAATTGGCGCCAAGATGGATTCACTATTTATAAAAGTATACCAGTAAAATTATATTTCCAAAATATATATATTTATTCATTAAAAATTAAACACATTCTACTGCTCAACTACAGATGTACAGTATCTAGTATAAGGTTTTATAATAAATATTTATATATTACGTTAGGTAACTCATTGTGCAAAATTTATTTTTGAATTTTTCAACTAAATCATATATATTAAACAGCTGCAGTGATTATTGTAAAGAAATCCTTTGTTTTGTGCTAGTTTTCCTTGAATGTTTTGTTCCATGTAGAAATTTCAACTCTATTACTTTTCATATACAACATATTGTTCCCCAATTGGGTATATGAATGTAATTCCTTATTGTATATACTAATAAGGAATTTTGGTGTATTTTTTGAAAAATTAAAAGTACGAATTTATATATGTGGTGAAATGATGTATATTGTATCTTTAATAAAATGGAAATAATGCTAGACGTATTTTTTAAAATATGTCAACACAGTTATTTTTCATTGTTTATTAAAGTACCCACTGCAAAGTATTTAAGTAAGTGCTTATCAAATGCAATAATACCTTATTTTTATAAGGTATTCAGTGACTTTTATTCTCCTTCATAAATAAATTCACTGGTAAGCTGGATTTCCATAAAATGGAATTGCTATAATAACAGAAGAGAAATTAAAATAGTAACTTTGTTGACATATTCAATATTTCCTTCAATATATGTTGTCAGATATTTGAACAGACACATTGTGTTTGTTTACTGCACTTTACACTTAAGCGTTCATGATTGTATTTCAATCTGCACGATTTGTTTATTTTTATTTCACAAGTGTTGTCCTTTTAATGTCGTGTGAATGTTTTGTTTCATTGTCACGTTGTTGTAATTCATGAAAAATTGAAATAAAAGACATTTTTCTGATTTGTGATTATTATTATACACTCTCCCTATATATATCTTGTTCAAATATTCAATCGTTAATAAAAATACTTTTTATTCATCCACTAAGTTCAAATACATTTTTTTAACTTGCAGTGGATCAAAATACAGTTCTTTCAAATATTAATTCATTTTAAACTTTTCTCATTGATTTTATTTTAAATTTATTTTACAAATTATTCTTATTGTTTATTTAAATTAATTTCGTGGACCTTTTATTAAATTTATTTCGAAATGATTTGGAATAGATCTTTCTATAGCTTTTCATTTATTCAATTCCTACAATTAGTTTTTTCAATAAAATACTTTTTATTCATCTATTCCAATTCATTAAATTAAATTAATTTTAATTTTTTTAGTTTTTTAATTTAAGTTGCATTTATCTACCAATAGATGGCACCAGGTGTAAGAGGAAAATTTCAACTTAAAAAGTAGGAATTGACGTAAAAATTTTTTTTTATTACTTGTTTATTTTTAAAATTTCTTTCACGTGATGATTTATAAAGTCGTTTGGAATTATTACAGTTTCTACTTTTTTTTTTAAATTCCTTTTTACGCGCTTTTTTATAAAACCGTTTGGAATTCTATAGTTTTTATCTTTTAAAAATTCCTTTTTACTTGCTTTTCAATTCCTACTATTAGTTCACACACTCGCTATATATATATCTTGTTCAAATTTTCAATCGTTAATAAAATACTTTTTATTCATCCACTCAAGTTCAAATACATTTTTTTAACTTGTAGTGGATGACATTTGATGTTAATTCAGTTTTTCAAATATTAATTCATTCATTAAATTTAATTAATTAATTTTAGTGAAGTTGCATGTATCTAATAATAGATGGCGCCAGATATAAGAGGAAAAATTCAACTTTATTTGTAAAGGACTTTTCTGCAGTATAGTGAAAAAAAAATTAGGAATCAACTTAAAAAATTTTTTTTTTTGTATTTTTAAATCATTATTACCCATAAAGTGTATGGGTATTGTTTTAAGGAAAGTGGGTCAGCGGTGTCCTGGACTACTTTCAACCTTTCTCATTGTTCATTTTATTTTAAATTTATTTATTTCAAAAACTATTCTTATTGGTTTATTTAAATTAATTTCGTGCACCTTTTTATTAAATTTATTTCACGTGTTTTCTTTTATAAATCATTTGAATAGATCGTTTCTATAGTATTTTATTTATTTATTTGTATAATTTCTTTCACGTGATATTTTATAAAGTCGTTTGGAATACTTACAGTTTTTACTTTTAAAAAATTCCTTTTACGTGCTTTTTCAATTCCTATACTATTAATTCACACACTCGCTATATATATCTTGTTCAAATTTTTAATCGTTAATAAAACACTTTTATTCCTCCACTCAAGTTCAAATACATTTTTTTTTTTTTTTAACTTGTTGTGGATAATACTTGATGTTAATACAGTTTTTTCAAATATTAATTAATTAATTAAATTTAATTAAATAATTTTAGTTTTTAGATTTAAGTTGCATATATCTACCAATAGATGGCGCCAGATGTAAGAGGAAAATTTCAACTTTATTTATAAGTAAAATTGACTTTATAAAAATTTTAAGTATATATATTTTTTTTTTTTTTGTATTATTTGTTTATAAAACCATTCGTAAATCCATAGTTTTATTTTTTTAAAAAATTCCTTTTATGTGCTTTTTTATAAAACATTTGGAATTCTATAGTTTTTTTATTTAAAAAAAACAATATATTTATAAAACAATAAACAATAAAAGTCCAATCGCTTGTATTTAGTTTCTATATGATATTTATTTAATCCTTATACTTCTCTTACACTAAGTTCGATAATTCTTGCTAATTAATTGAATAAGAAACTTTTTAATAAATAGTTTAGTTTAATGGAATTTAACATAACATTGCATTTTTTTTTTTTTTACTCTTGATCAAACATCAATGCTTCTCTAAAAAATGGCTTCATAATTGCTTTTAAAAGAATTGAAATAAATAATAAATCTATTAAAGCATATTTTATTTCAGTATTTAAAATAAAACAGTTATAATAATTTTGAAAGAGTTTCAGTTAAGCAATTGAATGATTGTGTATTCGAATCAAATCATTGTGTATTCGAATCAAATTCATTGGCAACTGGCGTACCGATTACGGAGTACCAACAGGGGAAATACCCCACAACCTCCTCATCTTAATTAATAAATATGATTTGAATTATAATGGCTGCTTAATTAATGTTAGTAAAATTAAAGATAAATGTTTCTAAAAATTCAAATTAAGTAAAAAAAAAAAAAATAAATAAAAAAAAAAAAATAAAAAAAAAAAAAAAAAAAATAAATACTATTTATAAAAAAAAAAAGATAAAAAAAAAAAAGAATTTAAAAGTTAAGTTTTAAATTCGGTACAGTTAGGGACCAGTTGTCGATGCTGTAGACTATTTCAAAAACGTAAACAAACCAACCAACCCTTTGTTTAATAATCACTGATTGGGAAATCATGCTGAACGGTGGAGCCAATAGGAGCATCTGAAAGGTAAGAGGTTAATATGTCCCCACAAAAAAAAAAACCGATCACAGAACCGTGATTCTTTTTAATTTTATAATTTTTATTTGATTTTCAATTTTATAATTTTTGTTTGGTTTTCGATTTTATAATTTTTATTTTTATTTTTATATTTTTTATGTCTAATCCTTTTATTTTCCTTACAAAAAAAAAAGGGTAAAAAAAACGAAAATAAAAACCATAACTTAATTACTAGTCAGAAAGTAATGAATGAAATTAAAGCACATGTAGCAATAAAAGGGAATAGAAAAGGAACAGAGTTCTGATCTGAATCCTCAACCTCGCGGTCAAAGATCCGAATCTTTACCTCTGCGCCAGTTCATCTAAATTAATGGAATTTCAATTAGTTTTTAAGCCAAAGTAATCGTCAGATACACATTGAGATAACATTCTCAATGAGCAAGGCTCACCCATTATCTGAACTCGCTTGCCCTTGTTCAGAGTAACAGCCATGGTGTTTGCCATCGAATCAAATCATTGTATATTCGAATCAAATTTATTGTCATCGAATCAAAATCATGGTGTATTCGAATCAAATTCATGGCCATCGAATCAAAATTATTTTTGTATGGACTATTTTTTCAGCAGTGCTTCGGTTTCCAATAGACGTCACTTTCTTCATATACGAACATTTTTGCTAAAAAATGGCTGCCTTAAAGTGTCAAGAATGTTTTTTGTTTTATTGACACGCGCTATTCATTTCTCTGAATTCTACAATGCTGAATAAATCTAATTTGTTGTTTAAATATAGGTCTACGAAGACATAAATTCAGAGGTCAAACTTTCAGCACAGGTAAGATCAATCTTTGAATTTTCTAAATAACTTTTGACATTGATATAATATGTGAAAATATTAGGACATGGCGATCGTTTGTGACTTTGGATCTTAAAGTTTTGAAACACTCGCTGCTTTTCTGAAAATTAATGCTTGTTTTGAAATCATCCTAAATTTCTATTAAATTAAAATTTTTGATGAAAGGTTTAATTTTTATTTACTTATACATTTAAAATTAAAAAAAAAAAATAAGTATTCTTAGCTTTCGTGAGTTTCTCAAAATGTTTATGAAGATAAATTAATATTTTTATTCATATCTCCAGTTGTGGGTTTAGTTTTTTTTTTTTTTTTTTCAGTTTAATTTTGTTTATTCAAAAATATGTTTATCGAGGATCACAATATTTAAGAATTTTAAACTGTAACTTGTCAAATTTTTATCTTGATCATTAAATGACTAAAAATTTTTGTGCTATGGAATTTAAGAATGTTTTTTTTTTTCCCGTTTTTTTCTTTTTCTACCTGTGAAGTAAAATTTATTTGAAAGCAAATATTTTTGCATTGTTGTTGAATGAGCCAAAATGGTTTTTCTGTTTTTCAAATAAATGCATTAGCATTGGGGATAGCTCCGTGTAATATTGTACCAAATATTAACTTGTTTGAGAAATAATTTAATTTTTTTATTGATTTTTAATGTAACTAATTAATAAATTGAAGACAAGTGTCATCATCTATTTTTGATAAAAGGTAGCATGTTATTGCAGAATATTGCCTTAACAAATTTGTATCATTACATTTAAAAGAATACAATATTGTCAATTTCAGTCAATTACTTTTTTTTTCAAAATATGTAACTAATTCCAATTCTACATCTGGAATATGTGAATTAAAAATATTTATATTCATTTGGTACTTACGTATTAACGATACCTTGGCGACAGACTTGGCGGTTTTTTAAGTGTCGCCAATCTAACAGCTACAGATTTGGCGGTTTTTAAGTTCTAACAGCTGCAGATTTGCTTTTTGACGCCATTCTTGTAGTGCTACGAAAATGCGTATTTGGGATTTGCCAGAAACAGAACAAGATGCAATTTTATTTTTCAGGAGCGAAATATTTTACCAAAACAACGAAAATGTCCCAATTCCCATGACATGAAACTTTATTTTGGTAAACGTAAGTTTTGGAAATGCAATTTCCGTCAGTGTGCTTATCGTGTGGGACTTAGAAAAGACAACTGGTTTGAGGGAAGCAGAATTCCATTTTGTACAGCTTTGAGATTCATATACTGCTGGTGCGAAGAGTTGACGTCGATTAAATTTTGTGAAAAGCAACTTGATTTATCGGAAAAAACTGTTATAGATTGGAACAATTACATGCGTGAATTATGTGTCTTGGATATGGAGAATAAACCAAACAAGAAGGTAGGTGGACCAGATTGCATTGTGGAAATTGATGAAAATGTGTTTTGAATTTTGAAAGCGTTTTGATTTTAAATGGAGTGTTTTATATATTTTATTATTTGGAACAAAAATTTTAAGTTTTGATTTTAAATGAAGTGTTTTATATATTTTATTATTTTGAACAAAAATTTTAAGGCGCCACTTAAAAACCGCCAAATCTGTAGCTGCGGTTGGCGCGTGTGCTCTTTATCGGCGCAACTGTCGCCAAGATATCGTTAATACGTAAGTACCATTCATTTTTCCTCTTAACATTCCAAAACGGAATATTGGTAAAAAACGGAACGATCCAATTGGCCATCAGGCCGCTAGGTCTTGTATGAGACTGCTATCTTGCTTTGCGGCGTGATGCCACTAAGTTTGACAGTCGGTTAAATTTGACTGTTAATAATTGTTATACGATTATTTAATAAAAACTTTTAAGACATCCTCTGAGCATAAGGCAATTTTAAAATAATATGTTAAAATTTGAATTTCCCTGTATTGGGTCCCCCTGAATTCACAGCGGCCTGATGGCCAATTGGATAGAGCTCTGGCTTTTGGTACTACAGACTTAAGATTCGAATCCTGGCGTTGATATGGAAGTTTGTGACTGGTTCGGAATCCAAGTTAAACTGTAGGTCGCGGTCTAATTAGCCAAGGTGTGTAAAAATGATCGTAAAGCGACAAATGAAACTAAACCCTGAATTGAAATTACATTTTGTATTCTTTTTAGAAATGTTTTTGACTACTGACTACAAGTTAATAAAACCTTTAAAATCATAGGCCTATTCTCCAATTCTCGTTACACAGAGGAAATCGACTCTCAGTGTAGCGAGAAAGAAAAAATGAAATATTCATCAAAAAAGAATTAGAACATACAATTTACATACCATTAAAGCGTCATTACTGTAAAAATTAATTTTACACAGCTTAATAAAGAATGTAAAATTACTAAATAATACTTGAATATTATTTAGCAAATGCCTTTCATATCTAAACTATTGTAAAATATTTCCATAATGAAGCTCCTCCTATTTGATAATTTATAATTATCGCCATAATGATTGAAATTTTTTTTAACTAAAACTAATTCTCCTAAATTTGAAATGCTTCTGATAGTTATAAATATTTAATAACGTATCACTGATTGAGTAAAATTTAAAAGAAATAAGTTTCTAAAAATTTATCTATCTTTGCCGGACAAAAAACTAATCACAAATTCATAAGTAGTTCGTGTAAATGATGCATACTAAAATATTCATTCCAATGCATTTTCATAATGTATTCTGCATTTAAAAACCAATCTAATAAACTGCTAAAGCAAGAAGAAATTCCTACAATCACAATAAAAGTTGAATTGCGGTGATTTAGCATACCAACAATCAACAAATATTTTTATTTATTTTTTTTTTTTTTTTTTTTTGAATAATGCAACTTCAAAAATACTTATTCTTACAGAACAAATAAGCATTTCTAACCCAATTGTAGATTTTCCAATAAATAGTTATATTCTACAATAAAACTGCAATTTCAGCGATCTAAAAGATATAAAACCTTCATAAAATGCTATTTCAAAAAGTACGGTTCTTGGTAATGTGTTTTTATACTAAATCACTGTCGATTCCCCTGTATTTTTAATCCCAAAGTGGGCCCTTATGCTAGATAACGGAATTCTTTCTTAATAAGGTATAGCAAATCAAACTCCACTGAGATACTATTAATGGTAGACGGTGAATGCAATTTTATTGCTCTGATACTTATGTTTATTTTCGAATGCTTTTTAAACCAATAAAATAAATAATTCAGTATGCGTAGCCAATTAAATTTTGCATTTGAAATGCATTTTGCATATTTATTTTTCAAAATATTTCTTAGAAATGAATTGTATAAATAGCATATGTTTTTTAATATTAATCTTCAAATATCTTACATAGTGCATTAAATAAATGAAGTTATGTTTTAACTCTAGACAGTTTAATACGTTTAAAACAAAATTTATTGAGAACTATTTTTTATTCATGTTTTTGTAGTAATAAAAAAAAAAAATTATACTTTTGAATTTGATGATTTTTAGGCAGACAAAAAATCTTTTTTTTTTTTTTTTTTTTTTTTTTACCCCTCTCTCTAAAAATGCAAAATTAAATTAAAAATGCAATTTAACCGAGAAAATATTATTTTGGATATACCATGAAAGATCACATCATTAAAAGTTTTCAAGGATGTGAACACAACAATTTATTGTTGCTTCCTATATATAATATGATTTCGAATCATGCAGGGTAAAACCAAGCTGAACTGTCTGTGCCAGAATTGGTCACTACAAATCTGTAGACCTGAAAGTCCTTTTATAGGACTCTAGAAGAAAGGAGATTTGATTTGGTTAGTTTTGTCGTTCTGCAGTAATTTTGTACACACTTCAGGCTAATTAGATCAGGACCTACAGTTTAACGTGGATTCCGAACCACTAACAAACATCAATGCCACCGTCAGGTTTCAAAACCTGAAGCCTGTGAAAGTAAAGAGGGGTATAGTAGTGCCTTCTTGGTGTAAGGTTTAAGTATAAAAAAATGTGGTTGAATTGTGACATATCGGGATGCATCCTAGATAGCCGGTAAATCAATAACATCTGTTGTTGCGATAGTAAATAATTTTGGACGAAAGTGTTCGGCTTGGAAAACAACACGCATATATTAGATATGTACTTTCTTTACTACGTATCTTTTTTTTTACTTTTTAGATAAGTAATTCTTTTGTAACAGCAAAATCATTAGAAATGAAATACATTTTAGGTAAAGTAATTAAATGTCACGATTTCTTATCTCATTAAATTTAGTATTAAATAATTTTGATATGACCTTTTAATATTGAAATGAATTGTAAAATAACAAAATAAAGGCTTACAATTTAATAAATACTTCAAAAGCGAGAATATGAGTACAAATACCGGTTTGATGAAAAAATTGCAGAATTTGCACTTGGCTTAAAATATTAATGACTCTGTTTTAGTATTTTCATGTATCATTCTGCATGCATTTAATTATATAAAGTGCGTTTTCAAATTTTTCAATGCCTTTTTCTGTTTTGAAAGAAGAACTTATTTACTAGACTATATCGACTTTGCGCAATTTAAATATATATAGATATATATTGATTTAATTTTAAAAAATGTCCGCAAAATTTTTTTTTTCATGAAACAGCCTATACTATATATTTTTATATTAGCCTAACATAATAATATATATATAATGCTAATAACATATTCTGCAGATCAAGTTGTATGTAGTAGAGATCTGATACTATAAGACATGGGTCTCCAAATTTTCCAGCCTTAGGGCCATACTGTTTACTCCAATAAGTACCAAGGTCAAAACCGTTTTAATTTTTCTGCCCATTATCTGTAATTTCTAAACTAGTCGCCGAGTACGAGTCTGAGCGAGCAAACGCTTGCTAAATTCGCTGGTTCAATTACTATTGTGTGTATCGATATGACCGTGACATCTAGTGGTTAAAAGCAGAAATAGGTAGGTATAACTACCGAGGGTAACGGCGGATGTTCACTAATTTATGTTAGTGGGATTCATTTCAATTATTTGTTAGTTGTTATGCTTAAGTTAAATTTTATGCGTATCATGCTTGTCATTAAGCTTTTACCTAGCAAGTAAATAAAACCGAATTATTATCATTGTTTTTTTTTTTTTATCAACTTATTACAGCAACAATAAGCTATTCGCTGTCGTGCGGGCGGATTTGGCCCGTGGGCCTTACTTTGGTGACCCCTGCTATAAGAGATAGTGCCGCACATCACACTAGAAGTAATGATTGTATGGCAAAGACTTATTGGGATTGGCATTTCCACACACGGATCAGATAGTCATCTGCTCCAAGACTGAAGAGAAATTTACTTTCTTGCGATAACAGTCTTTTTGAAAGTCATGATTATCTGCTTTTCTTTTCCAACTAACCCCGTACCTAGGTCTATAGTTTGTAAACCCCTAGCAGTAAGAAAGGTGAGAGCAGAACATCGATGGACCTCATGTATACCACGGATAGCCAGCCCACTGACGGGCGATGGGTAGGACAATGTCATCCAATAGGTCTTTTAGAGGTAACTGCAACGAATTTGTGAGTCGGAAGGACGAAAACACGGCAAACTCCCGCGAGACAGCCTAATTTATCGATGAGAGGTAGTTTTAAGCACATTTGCCACAATCATCATCGAGTCTGCTCGTTTCTGAACGCAATGTGATGATGATGTACTTGCTGAGGTTCGAATCCACGTGCCGCAGTGGATTCGAACCTCAGCAAGTAGCTGTGTACGTTAGTTACTGGGCTATGATTATCTGACACATCTTCAGACAACTCTATTGATGTTCTAGGGTTAAAAGAAGATATCAAAAGGCTGCTGTGGACGCAACCCCCATTTCGGCCAAGAGCTGTAAGGTGATGGAAGGGCATGTTGTATGGTGAACTAGGATGCCATTGCGATTGTCACACAATCCTCACCTCAAAGACTTTATTATTTGCACCTTCCAGAACCTTCATTGTTAGTGCAGGGGTCTCCAAACTTTCCAGCCTTAGGGCCATCACTCCAGTAAGTACCAAGGGCCAAAACCGTTTTAATTTTTCTGTCATTATCTATAATTTCTAGACTAGTTAATTTAGCTTTTCCGTTCCTGAGGGATTTTCAGGATAAAAATCATGTTTGATTCAGGAGGTATACATTCCAAATATCGATATACATACATATGCGATACTTTTACTCCAACATAACTACCGAGGGTAACCGCGGGATGTTCACTAGTCTATAATGTTAGTGGGATTCCTTTCAATTATTTGTTCTTATGCTTGTTAAATTTTCTGCGTATTATTCTTGCCATTAAGCTTTACCTAGCAAGTAAATGAAACCAAGTTATCATTCTTTGTTTTTTTATCCAACTTATTACAGCAACAATAAACTATTCGCTGTCGCGGGTCGGATTTGGCACGCGGGCTGTAGTTTGGAGACTCCTGGTATAGTGCAATGCACATTTGTACAGTGTCAGTACAGCAGCCTATTGCTCAATATAACCGGCAGCTTCGCCCATCCCGATTAACTATACGATCTTAACAACTTCGTAACAGTATTATTGGCGGTGTCTCCAGTGAATAAAAAGAAAAAAAAAGTCCTTAGAAATTGTTTGCAAATGTTACTGCACTTTAGAAAAGCCCATTATAATGAAAATTAACACGAATAGCAGCAATCTTTAATCAAATAATTATAGGTAGTTTTCTTAACTAAAAATAATTTGGGTGTATATTGCTTTGGTTTTGGCTAGACATAATTTTTAAAAATTAGTCATTGTAAATTAATTTGTACTTATGTTTCTTATCCCCTTGTTCGGGAGTAACATCTAGACTAAGTCTCCATGAACCCTTGTGTTCTCATGGTAGGAGGGTTGTGATGAAGCACCTACAGGTAGAAACCTGACTTGGTCCAGTGTCGCTCAAGAAGGAGGGAAGAACTTCCAGGAGGATTTTTAATTTGAATAACCATCTACAGAAGTATGGCGTCATTTCACATTTATTCATTAGTGATGCTTTTAAAATATTATATATAATTTTATTGTTTAAATTCAGAATATAATTATATTGTTAATAACTGGTAACTAACTTATAACATATTGTTAATAATGTTAACCAGTGATAAAATATATATTACATTTCTATTAAATTGTGATATAATGTAAATGTTCAATTTTTTCCCCAAGTTCTAAATAATAATTTCTTGTTCTACATACATAAAAATATTTATTTAATAATCAATTTAAAAAAGTAATTTTTTTTTTATTGATTTCATTCTATTTTGGAAAAACGAATTCATTAAAATAATGCTCAGATTCCAGAAAACTGTTTATAACTAATATTCATAACTATTCCTACTAGTAAAAACAAAATATTCTCTTATTCATCTATTATGCAAAAAAATCATAAAGGATACCAGAAAATATATTTTAAACTTTCATTTTCCGTTAATGGGAGCATACCAAACACAAATTAAAAATTGCATACTTAAAAACTTGAATTAATTTTACAAAAAACTACTGCTATTTTTTAATAATTAATGTAAATAAATTATTTTAATGATGAAGTAAAATTGAAAATAATCAGAAAATTCTTATTATCTTTTAATCTTCTTCAGGCAATGAATTATAGTAAAACAAAAAAAAAAAATATTTTATTACAGAATCGTTTTCTCAGATGAACCTTTATTATGCTCAATTCCTCATTAGCTTAGAGAAGCGCCTGCTGTGTTTATCCTTATATTTGAGATATCGGAAATGAAAGATAAATAATACAAACTGAATATATTTTATGTATATTCTCCCATTATTATTGATTAAAAAACTTTTTCACTAAAACTACAAAAATAAAGATTAAATTTAATTTCAACAGATGTTTAACATTGAATCAATCACGAAAATAAATTTATTAAAATGCATGACCCTTTCGATAAGATCACAAAAAAAAAATGGAAGTATAAAAAGAAATAAATATATTTACTCGACAAAATAATAAATTATATCATAATATTCTTGAATATTAATTAAAATGATTTAATTTGTATAATACAGATATTTTTCAAAAAAAAAAAAAAATTTCATAGTTTTTGGTTTGTTTTAAAAAGTAATTTCCTTACAAAAAAAAAAAAAAAAAAATATTAATGATTAAGATATTTAATACAATGCTTTCCTGAATAAGACGTTTTCGGAATTAAATACACAGCATTTGCTTGAAAAGTGTTTTATTAGGGATAATTTGTAAACATTAGAAAAAAGAAGAATGGTTAATAAAAAATATCCATGAAATTGTTCAATCAAAATTCAATGTTGAATGGAAAGTTAACATCATTTTTCAACCTAAAAAAAACAGTTATTTGATTAAATAATAAATCATATCTACAAACAAAAATTAGCATATATAATATAGTAAAAGAAAAATTATCAAAATAAATACTTGTTCCTTTCTCAATTATAGTTTAAAAATGAAAATACTCATTTTAGTGTAAAATATTTTTTTAAGACCTTGTATACCTTACTTCATTAGTGACACAATTATATACAAATTAATACATTTATGATAAAATCATTAATGTTAATATACATAATAACATTAATTACATAATTAACTGCATCAAAAAAAAAAAAAAACTACACTATCTTTAATTCATGAAGATTCACATAATCCATTAATCTTTTTATTATGGCAATTAACAACCATGTAAATAAACATTTGATTATCTTATAAAAGTCATGGTTAAATAAAATTTGATAAAAATATAAATTACAGCATATGTACTTAAGATTTGACACTGTTTGACTACAAAATTAAAATATTCAAAAACAAAAAATATTGGTGAAAAAAAAATCTCAATTACCAGTACACAACATCTGGTAGCAATTAAGAGTTTTGATTTACAATTTGCATCACCAATTATTTTTAATTACTAATGGTTTGTGTTTATTTTTGGCATTTTAAATTATTAATATAATTTAAAATGCCAAAAATAAACATAATACAACATTTAAAAACAATACCTGATCAATAAAAAGAAAAGTTACTTTTTTTTTTTCTCATCATATTTGATAAAAGCAATTTTAAGAAATCCTCAGAATTTTTTATATATTATAGTACATTGAAAAATGACTCTTTCATTAAAAAAAAAAAAAAAAAAATTCTTCTAAGAAAATGAAATTCATTTTAAGAATATTTTATTTTTTTGTTAAAATTATTTTATCTATTAAACATTTTTGTGGTTTTAGCAGTAATATTGAAACTTTTATAACATTTTCTACGAGATTAAAAAGAAAAGGCATTATTCTTATATTTTTAAATTTACTACCATTAAAAAAAACCAGTATCAGAAGTAGAGTTGCATAAAAGTTTCTTGCCACAATGCAATTTCAAATTTTTATTAAAATAGATATACCTTCAATCGAATGAATTGCTTCATTTCAAACAATTGATATTATTTTTTTATAAAATTATTATAATAAAGAGTATATGGTTATTTTAGCAGTTCTATTTGTTTTAAAGAGTATTTTAGATATTTATTAAAAATGCAACTCGGAAATTTTACAAAGTTATTATAAAAGTTTTTATTAATTCTATAAAGCTAATAAATTATATATAAAAAAAACTTTGAAATAATCAAGGGGATTTTATATGATAGTCATTAAATTTTACTTAATTCAAGTCTAACTAGAATTTTAAGAAAATATAGTATTTTGTAAAAACAAATATTTACGTTTAGTTATACAGTAGAACCTCTTTAAGTCGAATTTCAATAAGTCGAAAACCTCCAAAACTCAAAAAAAAATTTTGTTCCCTTTCCTTCAAGCCCTAAAACCTCCATTACTCGAAATTTCAACTCCCTCTATAAGTCGAAATAATTAGTCAATCCCCACAAGCCATTTTGGTATATATTTTCCCCCGTAACTCGAAAAAAAAAAAAATTGGACCTCTGTAAAATCAAACATTGCTAATGTTCGAGATACAATCTTTTTTTACAACCTTTATAAACTCGATCATTTGAAACTAATTACCTCTATAGCTTGAAGAAAAATAAATTACCGCCTTTAAAGATCTGCCGACAATGCATGTCATTTCTTAGAAAACAATGTATGAGCATATAGTAAATAGAATAACCAATTCTATGAAATAGCAACTCGGAAGAAAAAAAAAATTTTCTGCTCTTCATAGCTTAGATAATGCTATAGATAAAGAACAATCGAACTGTCTAAAAAAAAAAAAAAAAAAAAAAAAATAATAATAACTGACTTTTTTAATTTTAAGGTTGTTTCAGAATTATTTTGATTTTTTTATTGTAGTACATAATATAATTTTAAGTTGCAAATAAACATGTTTATTACCTCTGTCTCTTAAATTTTTATTTATTTTACCTCTCTAACTCAATATGGGTTAGAAAGAATCTAAACCTCTACAAGTCAAATATTTCCTTACAAAATCCACGTAAGTTGAAATGCTCCATAAAGTCGAAAACTCTAGAACTCGAATTATTTTACATCTCCCTTGACTTACAGAGGCTTTACTGTATTTGAATAGTTTTTAAACTACAAAAAAAAAAAAAGCTGATTAGCTTACATTTTGAAATTGCCATTAATAAATAAGAAAAAAATCATACCAGTTAAGGTGGCAGTAGCGGTAATTCTCAGTAAAGTTGCCAATAAGCCTCATTTCTTCATGAGTGAGTTCAAAATCAAATATCTATATTTAAAATGCATACATATACTTTAATATTATACAAAAAATTGTAAATGCAAATTTATAAGTAATTTATTTTGTATTCAAAATAAAATATATCATGTCTATTATCTGCAAATTATATATTGAACCCCAAAATATGTGCAGCTGCAAACAATCTGTAGACATTTCCTCTACACCCCAGGAAAGTTTCATAAAATAATTTCTATAAGAGTGACACCAAAAATGCTTTCTATCATTACAATGTTATGCCAGAAAACTCAGTAATTTTCAAAACATTAAAAGAGAGAAACAACAGTTTACAAAATTGGATAAATAAAAGCACATAATACACTCATGTCCATAAATTAAGGATAATTCAGAATCACACAGAAATTGAACTCTAAATTAAAAAAATTTCACCTGTAGAATTATCACACACATCTTGAAGAAGAATATGCAAATTACAGGAAACCACCAGATGGGGCATAGTACGTCACAATGACGAGAGAGTGTAAGAGAGGTACCCCTCTCTACACTCTTAAGCAATTGTGGCAAAGAAGTAAATTGTTCACAAGCGCTTTCCTTTCAGTGCAATAACCGCATAGTTATGGCACAAAGGAAGCATTTGGATGATTTTTTACGTGATAGAATTATCGGACGACTGGAATGTGGACGTACCCAGTTGGAAATATCCGAGGAACTTGGAATCGCCCCAGAGTGTCATCTCCCGGCTTTGGCAACGATTCCAAGATGATGGTAATGTGAGTAGATGCTACAGCACAGGTCGCCCCCGAGTTACAACGCCGAATGAGGACCGGTATTTAGCAGTTACTGCCAAAAGAAACAGACGGAGCACAGCATCAGACCTGTCTCGTCAGTTCTCTTCAGCTACCGGTACGACAGTTTCAAGGCAGACCGCGTACAGACGCTTAGGGCACATTGGTCTATATGCTCGTAGGCCTGTCAGATGCGTTCCACTTACCGCAACTCACTGTCGCCTGCGATTAACCTGGGTAGAGAGCATGCATTGTGGACACCGCAACAGTGGTGTTGTGTGATGTTTTCGGACGAGTCCAGGTTTAGTTTGCAGTCTGATTCTCGCCGGACTTTCATATGGAGAGCGCCAGGTACCCGTTACCACCAAGAGAACACCATTGAACGACACCGTTACGGTGGTGCAGGATGGCTTTGGGGAGGAATTAATCTTGGTTCCAGAACTGACCTGCATGTTCAGAGTGTAACGATGACAGGCCACATCTATCGGGATGTCATTCTGGAACAACATGTAATTTTGTTTCAAATGGGTGCTGAATTTCTGTTTATGGATGACAACGCCCGTCCTCACCGTGCAAACATTGTAGACGAACGCCTTCAATTGGAGGATATCACCCGTATGGATTGGCCAGCATACTCCCCGGACTTGAATCAATAGAGCATGTGTAGAATATGCTTGGCCGACGAATTGCAGCCCGTCAACCCCTCCCACCTGTCAACCGAAACTTCGGAGAGCATTGCTTGAAGAGTGGTGTAATATTCCCCAAGATCAGATTGATAATTTGATACTCAGCATGCCTAGGCGTTGTAAGGCCTGTATTGCATCGTCCGGGAGACATACTCCATATTAACCATCATACTAACCTTGTTATACTGTTTTTGTAAATAGGTTCTTTTTGAAATTTGCTCCAGGGAGTAAAAATCAATTTTTATTAATTATGTCAAACATACAGCATCTTTTTTTGCTCTTTACCTTTTGTTTAATAAATTGACTTTACAAATAAGTCAAATTTGTTTTGCTTCTGTCTCTTTCTTTGCCTGAACTTCATTATCCTTAATTTATGGACATGAGTGTATATCAATGCTTACTAGTGGATGAAAAGGCCAAGAATGAAATTGTAAATAGGTTTTACAAATGCAAATTTAATAATAAACTGCAATACTGCTCAGAATTTTCAGATCTTTACCAAATATTGTTATAAATTGCTGGGAAAATGTGAGTCTCTTTCCTTTTACCACACATCTTTTCAATTTTTATAATTTTAAACCATTAGTGGGACATCAAAAATGTTACCTTAAAGACAAATGTTATTTGATGGAATCTTTCTTTTTATAAGTCAGATTATTTTGTAGAAAGCTTTGTCAGTTTCTAAGAGGGAATGCAAGAACTGCAACGTTTCAAACAAATAACCTAAACTTTTGCTTTATCTTCTGCATTTGCTTAGCAATATCCATTCTTTTTTGCTGTCTAAAGTTTGGAATTACTTTTTTCCCATACAACATTTTCAGGCTTTCAAACCTGAGGAATAATAAGAATTTTTTTTGAAGCTTGCAATAATTATATTTAATGCACTTGTATTATTATTTAAAGCTTGTTTCATAATTACAGATTTAATATAAAGTAAAAAAAAGAAATTTGTTAAGGTCAACCAGCTCAATATTTTAATTTTTGCTTTCATTTTGCAATGATTATATACAAATATGAGTGTGTATACAAACTGTTCTCCAGTTGGCTAGTAAGATCCATAGCAGTTGACAGATATGAAATACATAATGACTGGTTTCGTTAACTTTGATAAACAATTTTTAAAATGATCAATAATTTTAAAACAGATTTTGAAACCTATTAATGATTTCCTTAATTGATAACCATTATTCAGGATCATTAGATGAAATAATTTCACAGTTTAATTAACATTATGATTAAACACAAACATTGACAAAAATTTAACACAATGAAGTTACCTCAAAATTAGTACGGATTCTCTCTTCTGTAACACTTTTAGGAATCACAATAACACCCCGTTGAACATTGAATTTCAACAAAATCTGAAAGTGTTCAATAATTATTTTTATTTAATGATGACTAAAATATAAAGTATAAAACATTATACACATCTTAACTGAATTATAAAATATATTAAATAAAATAATTGCTAAAAACAGTTAATGAAATTAGTAGTATTACTTTTGACCAATCAATATAGCGTCATAAAATCGAATTTTTAATACAAATTGCTTACTTTAATATAAATTAATACCATTTATATCATTTACAACTTCAGATTTAGGACTGCTAATACTAAAATGATTAGTATTAAATACTTATTAAATTTTCAACTTATAATTTTATACTACTCCTTTATGAATATCTAGAATTTTTCTTTCTTTAAATTTAAAGACAGAGGAAAAGATAATTGAAAATCTTTTCCTCTAAGTACAAATTTTGCTTTTTTTTTTCTTCTGAAAATTGATGATTTCTATCCATCTACATTGCAATCATAAAACTTGTTAATAAACTGAATTTGATATTAACAAGCAGAATACTTTTCCTTGTAATTTTGCACAAAATTGCTGGTACATTTGCTATCACAATTTGAATAAAACAAAAAACGTCATTATAAATATATTTTCATTTTACAAAATATATAAAATTTTCGGTTATTTGCTAATAAAATGACACTAGAAACAAAGTAATTGAAATATCTCAATTATATTAAACATGTTATGTGAATTAGAAATTTTATAGAAGTTAACAACCAAAGGTATTAATTTAGAATGAAATTACATACAAGCCATTTTTTAAAACTAATTTAAAATTCAAGTTCAGCAAATTTTTCCATTTATGTCTCATAACTAATCCAACAAATAAACAGAAAAGAACTTTAGCTATCAGCATTTCAATTTTAATCATCACACTTTAAATCATGTTATATATTTTTTTAACAATTGTTTCTAGCAGTGATAAACTTTCTTTTACAAATAGCAAGATATAATACTAATATGTTAAAGTTTTCATATTCAAAATAAAATATACATATATGGTGAATTATAAATATGGAAAAATTGATTGCTTATTTATTTTATATTGTTTGTAATGAAAGTAGCAACATAAAAATTACAAAACAGCAAAACATACTTGAGCTGGACTTTTCTTATGTCTTTCTGCAATTTCTTTTATTCGAGGATCACCCATAACAGATGGTTCATCAGGTTTAACCCTATGAATGGGGAAAAAGATATTAATATTATATAAAAATAGTAATACAGAAGTTTTTCTTATAAATTCATATAATTTATGAAAGATGAACTAGATATTCTATTATCTAGTTCTAAATCGGTAATTCTTATAATTAGCAAAACAATCAAACATTTTTTAACTATCAATTAAGAAATTTCTTGAATTATATAACTAACCGTATATAAACAAACAAAAAAAAGTCTATGTAGTTAATAATTCTTTTGCATAATTTTGAAGAAAACATCTTCATAAAAAAGAGGTTTCAAAACTTGAGTTCAAATCAACTATTGATAACTGGAAAAGGTTAGCAGTGACAAAAACATAATACATAATATTTACAATATCACTAAATATTATAAGAATTAAAAAGGAATACCTTAACTTAATTTTTAACACATGATTCTTTTTTTTTTAAGACTTTTGTTACATTTATAAGACTGAATGAGAGAGAGGAAACCATCTTCTTCAAAATAAACTGTTTAGTAAATATTTTCATTTCTTATGCAAATTTTTTTTAAATAGCAAAAAGGCATTACAAATACACAATAATTTGGTGCATTAAATATAAAGCTGTTATTGATAAAAATATAAACCTCCTTTTATTCAAACATCAAGCTCCTCTAAGTGAATCGAAATTATGCAAATTGAGAACAAAATATTTTAATGCATCTAACCCAAAGTGGAATAATTTTTACAAAAACTTCACACAATTGTATTCTCATTCAAAATTCTTCAAATAACATAACCGTACATAAAAATAAAAAAATATCTATGGAGTCAGTAATCTTTTACAAAATATTTATCATATAAAAAAAAAAAAAAAAAAAACTTAGGTGTAGATAAATGTAGAATATACAAAATGTACAAGCTATTTTATATAAAAAGTATCATTTTAATTTGAAATGAATTATTAACAATTGTTTTTTCAATTGCTGTAAAGATACTTTTAAAGAAATAATACAATTTAAATATATGTCTAATTGTTTCGTGACAAAAATTATATCTCATGCAAATATTTTAAATAATAATTAAATTCAGAGGAAAAAAATTGATTTTTTAACAAAATTGCAATCAAAAGTCTATTTTTTTTTTTTCTTTCATATTGATGTTTAGTCAAATTTAAACACAGCAATTATACAAAGCGATTTCAACAAATTAGACATATTAAGTGCTTGGCGTTTACACACTTATTCAAATGCTGTTCTTATTTTCTTTCATGAATTTAATATAAAAATTTTTATACAACACATGTTTTTTTTCAGAATGATTCATCCTATTAAAACATTTAATATGTATGAAGTATAACATGGAATAGTTAATAATCACTGGTCATTTCTCCTTATATACAGGAGGTTTCTCAGGAAAGTTCCTTGAATTTGTAATAGAAATCATTAAAAATATATTAGTACTTTTGTTTACTTTCAAAATAGTGTTAAATTTTTAATTAAGCAAAGAAAATATCCTATATTTTGAAAATTGGTCCCACACTATTAAAAATAGAAAATGTATGAAAAGCTTTGTGTATACATACTCTTTTTTAACCTATTTGCTAAAATGAAAATATGCAATGGAAAGGATTTAAAAAAACCCTCAAGGTAACAAAAATATAACATGTTAGAAGTTTTGCATTTTCATTGCTCATTACATTATTAATTACATTGCATTATTATTTTTTTTTTCCTCTCTTTAAAAATTAATAACTTTTTTACTGCTAAATGGTACTGTTTTTAAATTTGTCTTCAACTTTTAGAAATAAGATAGTACTTTCAAAATACTGCTTTAAATTTATTGTATAAAAATCAAATTGTGGTATTGTCGACCAAGTATATATGTTCAGATTGTTTAAAAAGTTTTTTTTTTAGGAATCAATACAATAAATGACTCAAAATGTTTTAGTTGTGTGTAAAAAAGGAATAAATTACAATAAAATCAATGCAATATTATATTTACCATGGTCTATCTGGTGAACCAAGAGGACTGTAAGCTGTTACAATTATATCATGTTTCTTGCAAAATTCAATCAATTTATTTTGATTGAGATAAGGGTGGCATTCAACCTATGGCACATAGAAGATGAAAAAAAAAAATGATTAACTCTTTTATTTTTACAGTATGTACCACATGTTAGAATATCTAATAAGAAATTCATATTATTATTGTTTTTACACTGTTTATGCAATAAACATATTTGTATAAATCTGAGGATGTGTGTCAGTAAATAAAAAAAAAAAAAATACATAAATGAATTACGTAGTAAAAAAAAGAAAGAAAATTATTGTTAAAAACAATATTAGTTACATAATCTTGCAATGAAAATAAAAATTTACTTTCATTGCAAAAATTTAATTTTATTATTTGATAAAAAAATTAACATTAAATTGGGTTATAATTTAAAGAATTTTTAAAAATGAAAACTGAATTGAACACAAAAATTATAGTTTATTAACAACTGGTTAAAATAAATTACAAAATTACCTGCAGGACAGTTGGCTTGACTTTGCATATAGATAGAATGGTTTTGATTTGCTCACTATTAAAGTTAGATAATCCAATTGATTTAACAAGACCTTTTTCATAACATTCTTCCATTGCCTAAAAATAAAGAAATAAAAGAAATCATATTATATGACAAGACTACTCATAAAACTAAGAAAATTAAGTTTAATTAATATGGATTAAAATGTTACAGGATTTTATATAATACATAATACAAATAACTTCATACAGTAATTGCAATTAAATGCATTCCTCAATTTTCTAGAATAATCAACATATTCACATGAATATTGAAATTGCTTATAAAAAAATCTGACCATTTTTAAATTAAGTTACCAATAAAACATTAAGAAGGATATAAAAAAAATAAGCCTGATTAAATGATATTAAAAACAAATTAACTTAATTAAGGTTATTAATGCCAAACAAATAACAAGTCTTAAAAAATATATTCACAAGCTGAATTAAGCACTATTTCCCAGGCTAATCTGAAAAGAAATGATATAATGAAGATAAAATAAACAACAAAATTTGATAATTAGAAAATTCAATATAAATATATATATTTGTAAGGGGAAAAGAAAACTCCGACATCAAATAAATAAAGAAAAATCTAGCAGTTTTTGAGGTCTGAGATTCAAACAATACATCTAGCTTACAACATTGTTCCTACCAAACATTTCTATATTGGCAGCTACACCACCTCGGTACCTGCAATACTATAAAATACAGTTTTAAGTATTTTTTTTAATGCTTAATAAAGCTTTTACACTTAAAGAGTGCATATTGAAGGCTTATTATATAACTAATGTAAAACACATGGCAATTTGGAACCCTCTTTAAACCATGTCTCACTACTAACGGAGTGAAATCAGGGTAAGAGGGGGGTATTTCCCAAGATGAGTTTCTACACTTACATAGATGATAGTCAAAGTATGTGAAAAACTGAAAAGCTCCCTGGACAAAAACTATGAATCTGTATAAACACCAAAACAGATTTTCAAAGTTGGATATGGATTGATAAAATCCCCTTCCCTCCTGTATTTTTTGCTGATCAGTTTCTAACAATTAAAAATAAAATTATTAAGAAAACAATTTCATTAAATTATATGCAAAGCAAACTAGTAATTCTAATTTTAAAAATATAAAATCACAGACCTTCCATGTTTCTTTGAAATCCATATTTTCTGTTAACATTTCACCAATTTCATTCTTAGGGAAAAGTTCACTGCCTTCCTGTAAAATTAAAATTATAGAAATATATGATTTTGAACAGAAAGAATGAAAAACAAATTATCTACAATACAAACAAATTGCACAAATTATTATATAATGTAAAAATTACAAATATCGAATTTTTTGTTTAATTATTAAAACAAATATCTTTTATAATGAAAGAGCAAAAAATGATATACATACTATACTAGTATATACGAAAGTAGCATTATTAGGCAAAATGTATTAAATGTAGGTTAAATATTTCCTGACTAAGATAATTAATGAAGCTTATAATTAGAGAATAAACTTTTTTAATCTTTTTTAACTTTTTTTATAAATAAATTGTAATTAACACAATATAGAGGATGCAATCTCATTAAAATATAGAAATGATTTGATTCAAAATGTATTAAGAGATTTTAAAAAATAACAAATATTTAGAATATTAATTTTTTTTTTCTATATTTTAAAGCATTTTTTACTTTTATTATTATTTACATTTTTATTCTCTATTTTTCTAAAAACATGTTTGTTTCTTCATCAAAAATAGTACAGTAAAGTAATAGCATTACATCATGTTATATTTAAAATAGTCACATAATTTGTTAAAAAAAATTAGCCTGATTACCAGTTAACAATTCTTGGAAAGAATAATTTAGAATGATACTTTCATTATAAGGCAAGAGAATAATTTC